>JAJONI010001687.1:0-10784 GCA_022190145.1 Pezicula rhizophila | reverse complement strand
CAAGGTCTTTTACTTATTTAGTTGCTTACTTGATTTAAGAACTTACTTTATTAAGTGCTGCTAAAGTAATTAAATCATATAACTCTAGTATTTTATTCTAAGTTTGTATACTATAGGTAGACCCCATTTGCAAACTTTTGTCTTAACCATTAACCGACTATTTGAAATGGACTCGACGAAGATGCTCCAGAGCCTCGGTTTCGTATTTATAGATATGGTTGGCTTTGCATTTGTTGCAGCTCAAAACTGCCTTAAGCGGGGCTTTAAGGTTGTGATATTTAAGGTAATCAGGATTGGCCTGGATATCTCGTATCATGAAGCGTGTCGAATCGTGAACTCCATATGAATTTTTACCCACCCGCATGAAATAACGAGAATAGGATTTGATGACCCGCTAAAGAAGTTAGAAATAAGTATCTTCTAAAACAACTTTCTAGATGCCTTGATTAATACACCTCGGCTATGTGCTTCATTGCCCCATAGTATCTACCCGCAACAGAGCTAGGATAGTTCGCGGGTAGAAAAGGATTTAGAAGATCACCCGAAATTTCGTAGTCAGGCTCCGCTGGACTTTGTTGCTTCGGTGTTGAGTCCAGACTAGCCGTTTCTACCTTGGGAGACTTGGCTGCTTCTGTCTCTGTAGATGCTGTCGTCTCTGGCTGTGTTGATGACCTTCCATTGACAGATGTTCGACTTGGCACATCTTCATTCGCTTGCTGCTTACTCTAAAGAAGCTTGACTACGGTATCTTGTCGTGTAGCCTCGGCAGTTGCCTGAAATAGACGACTGTGATCACAGTATTGATCAGCTCATAAGTGGTCATGAACCCGCTCCAAAGGCTCAACAATGCTGATTCGTTCTCTTTTTGTGGCTCAGTCGTGCCATTGCCCATTGCCATTACCATCATTATATTTCGAGGGGGATTTAATCAGCCACATGAGATTTGGGGGACCCAAGACTTGATGTCGGTCAGGATTTACACGTGGTAACGACTTAGATTGTGGATGATTGTCTGATGATTTTTGCGAGATGTTTTTGGAGGATCAAATTCGGGTTTCGACTCCATATCTTCGTCTTGGTCGCCTTCGTTTTTCTTTGTCTCAGGAACGTAATAGATGTTTGACGACTTGTTCTTCGCTTGGTCGTTCTTTTTCGATTCGTTGATGACAACGTTGCTTGATGCGTAACGAGGCCCTAGACGTTGTCGTCTATTGACAATTGCTGGGGATGTATCACAGGGTCGCAAGACAATACCTCGCCAGAACTCGCATTCGTATTTATCGTCCTTCTCAACATGACGAATAAGCCCGGAAGTTTCTCGCACCGGTTCACGTTCAAACGTATCTGTTGTATTGACACGGTGAGAACGTTTGACAGGCTCTTCGAAATCTTAATTGATTCTTGGCGGATTGGGGGGTGAGAGTGAACGTTTACGACGTCGTAGGAGCGGTCTATCTCTCGAGCTTTAGGGACGAATAATAAGTGCCGTATTATTTTTATCTCTAGTTTCCTTCCTTCTGACTGTCGATGGGGGTGGTTTTGTTCGACTCATGCCATCTGGACCATCCCTCTTATCTCAAATTTGAGACTCTAGCCTTCTGCATTTTCTGGTGCGTCGTATCTCGATACTTCACGCTCATGGTACCTTTCACGTCCAACCCTCACCAGACTAGGTGATCTGTAATGATCACGCCCACGCACATAAACCCGACGAGGTTCAGTCCTCCTTCTGGGACTAGTCGAGCTGTAACAAACCCGGCGAGTATCAGCTCGGCGTAAACTGGAATGGAACAATCATCGTCACGGGCACGTGAGCGATCATAATAAGGAGGTTCATCCCTATAAGTGCCTGCTGACACGCCTCGAGTGACGATACTCGATTTTGTTCAAAGGAGGCGATACGTCGTGGTGGTGGTGAAGGTGTACGGTAGCCCTCATCAGTAACATTTCGACGAATAGACTCACGATGAGCCTCTTGCTGCAGTATTATAGTACAGTATTCTCAATGATGGATGGCCTCGGTTGTCCTGGCTTCTGGAATCCCCCTGAACGGCTCGGCCCATCATATCCGCCGTTGCAGACGACTCGTCGCGAGGCTGGTTAATGTCTGCCATGAGTCTATAGATGTAGTATAGGATAACAAAGCTGATACAAGATATTGAAAGGCATGCGTAGAGATGATTTGGATGAAAGCTCTCGACTTGAAAAATTTGAGAAACAGGTCGTTAAGGAGAGGCTGAAAATCTCATCTTAGATTTCTCGCGACTAAACTATATTTACTGGGTGGCATACCTTGGGGGCCATAATAATGTTGTGTAACATACACATACACATCCACTACTCACCTCAAGCACTTGCAATCCACAATCCAACATTTTGAGAGCAACGCTGGCATGCCGTCAAGCACCTCAATATCTATGTAACCCAACTGATCTCATTCACAAAACTACAAATATTACCACTCCACTCCGCTACATAAATAACTACCTACCTAAGTAACTAACAAAGCTAAAATAAAATAAGAGGTATCCGCCAAAAAAAGTAGTGCACCGCTCGCTCGCTCTTCATCGTAATCATACAAAAAACATAATACCTCTCAAAAGCCCTCCCTTCAATCCAACTCATTCCAGTCAAATCAACAACTGAGATAAAAAGCCCCGCTTCCTCTTCCTTCAATGCTGTACATATAATAAACAAGAGACAAAGGAAATGTGTCCACAGGCGGGAGTGTTTCTTCCCAGAAGATTAACAATACAAATACAACGAATACCAATGAAATGACCACCCCATAATCACAGATAGATTGGTAGCCAGTCCTTTCTTTTTGTTCCCATAAACTGAAAAAACGTGGGTATCATTCGTCAACACTTTCCTCACATATAAAAATCAAAACCTGTATGCACTTTCTCCTCGCCTGGTACATCATGGTCAGACCTATTTTTAGAAGTTCACACTTTGTTGTGTGACTCCATTCGCTGGCTTCATCGTCATCTGAGATAAACTGAGTGTTCTTGGTGGAGTGTTCACTGCACTCTTCGTCGCACCTGCACTGTTCATTGGGGGAAAGCCGAATACCTCGTCGCCGAACTGACCCTGCTCCTCGCGTGGGGTTCGAAATTCTTCATTGCCGTAACGTCCTTCATCACTACTGTCATCCTGCTCGAAACTCGAGAAATCACCAGCACCACCTACAGTCCCAGACAGAGGATTTGCTGCCTGTATCGACCCAGGTGTCGGGTAAGCCCCTGGACCTCTGGCTTGCATCGCTAGTATTTGCTGCTGGAGGTTTTGGACCACACCTTCAAGGTTCTGGCGCGCTGCTTGCTCGGCTATAATCATGTTATTGAGGACTGTGTAGTGCTCCATGGTCAAGTAGTTAATTTTAGGTAAAGGAGGAGAGCTGGGAACGCCGCGAATGGTCGTTGATGTAGAAAGAGGCCGGGCAGCATCTTTCGAGGCCGTGTTTGGAGCGGTAGTTAGAAAGCTAGGCGGCGAAGATGCTTCTTCATCGAATGAGCGACTGTAAGAGTTACTTGTTGACGTTGTGGAAGGACGGCTATCGTAAATAGATGGATGGCCCTGGCTGCTACTGCCATATACAGTGGAACCCTGGAGCTGCTGAACTTGGTGGTTTGGTAAGGAATCTTCTGTATTTCCAGTCCCGCCCCTGCTGCTTGGTGCCATTCGTGAGTTCCTTCTAGGCGGATCCTGTAGCTGCAGCTGGCCCCCCTGTGTGCGGTGGTGTAGTTGAGAAACAAACTTCTGCATCTCAAGCACCCGCTCCTCAAGCCTCGATACACGTGTTTCCAGATTGGCTGCATGAGTAATCTTCATACCTGCCATCTCGCCCATGGAGCCAAAATTAAACGGCTGTGGAGGTTCTTGGGGTTCGCTTGGTTGTGGAATCTCTGGGGGATCCATAATGAGTAGCTCTTCAGTGTCCGGTTTATTTGATGACATTGGAGATAACGCCCCCGGATCGTAACTGGTTCTCCAGTACCGAATTTCATCACTGCGACGTCTCAAACCAATTTCCGATGTAACAATTTCGCGTAAATGACCGAGGCTCCTGCTTCGTCTGTTTGGATGACTCCCTTTCGTAACAGCACATCCGATAGCATCTGCATCTTCATCTTCAATGACCCTACTAGCCCTAGCATGGATGCTTGCTGGCCGTGGGGAAAGCCCATGCCAATCCACGTATCCTGGCGTTTTGGTCGGCGTATATAATCTACTCGGCGTGGTAGCCCTCCTAGGCCTTGTATAACCCTCTGTTGATTTTACCCCACTGTCTCTTTCGATCTCTGCTTCCTGTAGGGGGAAGGAAGAGTCGGCTGGACCTGGAGAATGTGAACGCAACGCCCTATTGAACTCATTGATCGGTAGGGAAGCCGAGCGTTTGGGAGAAAATGGGGCATCTTGCGGGTTTCTGCTAAGAACAGTGGGAGCCTAGAAAAACTCAGTAAATGGAAACCCGCACCGAAAAATTTGGAAACCTACACTGTGATGTTGTCCACGTACGCCATTTGCATTTGACCCATTAGCGTCCGAGGAAGTACTTTTCCGCTTCTTCCCAAAGAGTTTTCCAAGGGCAGTTCTTAACGATGATTTCTTCCTTTGCGGTGGGGGTCCTTCAATTGATATCTCATTACTGCTTATCGCAGAACTTCTTAAATTGCTCGGCTGACGTGTGCGGCGCATCGTACCAGCAGGTGCCTCATAGGAAGCGCGAGGAGAAGAATTGGTACCAGACACATCTCGATGAAAAGAGTCTTCAGCTCGTCCTGACCCCATAGATGCTCTCACGGTCATGGAGAGCTGACGATCGATCCCGTCGGTACCCAGCGGCGTAGCAATTCCAGTGCCTGGCGACCTGATGGGAAACTCATCATCCTCTATTGGTATTGGCGCAGAGATCTTGCCTCGGATGGAGGATCCTGTATTTGCGCGCCCGGGTAGGCCCTCGGACTTGCGCTTCTGTCCCTTGGATTTACTCATTATGGCAGCGCTGGTAGGAAATGCGAAAGTGCTGTGACTCTCTACTTCTCTTCTGCACAACCCTCTCCAACAGAACGTAGTGGACAAAAGAAGGATGAAGAGACAACATGCATCTCAAGAGAATGATGGCCGGAAGGGAAGTGGTGCGAACTGTGCCTGGTCTTGTACGGGGCACATAAAATACATACAAGACAGCTCATGCTATGGCGCAGATATATGGGTAGCGGTGTTCATAATCCATTATGGCCGGCCACAAAAATCCAAGTAAGTCCCCAGTGAAAGCAATAATGGAGTCTATGCGAGGGCGCATCACCGTATCATATACTTTATTCTGCAACCCTTCTCCTGTGCGCGACTGAACAGGGAAAGTCCTATGAAACAGCTGAGGAGACATGTCGGTGCTAAAATAGATAGAAGAGCGACGGGGGGTGTTGTAGGGGCCGTATTGGCTTACAGGACCATCATTATTGTTGATGAACGACAAACCCTGGCCGCCGCGGAAGGGACCAGATCCTAGGAAGTCCCAAGCGGAGTGTGCTTGCTGTAGTCGCGTGTGGCTAAGTACCGGTACGGCTAGTGGCGACTACCTATCAACATTGCCAAGGGACGGAGCAGGAGCCCAGGAGTCCAGGAGTCCAGGAGGCCAGGAGGCCAGGAGGTCCAGGAGATAGCCATTTACAGAGCCTACAGAGAGAGGCCCTACGAACTATGAGATCCTTGCTGAGCCGCATTGAGAAAGCACCGTCACGCCAGAATCATAAAGGGGCCCCCCTCCCCTCCCCGAGAGAGGACACTCTATTTGGACCGTCGTGAGTGACGAGGTTTACCCCACGGTGAGTAACAGGTCTCCGGTGTGGGCACTCACTACTAAACATTATTCATCAACAGCGCCGACACAACTCACTTAGTACAAGCTTCACGGCGAAGAGAGAGTGGTCCTGGCGGTCCTTCATTCGAAACTAGATATCCACCCGAAGGGGACGGAGACGAAACTACCCCTCCCGTCCGTTCTTTACAGTACAGTAATGGTAAAAGTACGCAGTAGTAGTGGTAGTGGTGGTCCCGTAGTGAACTGTGAACATCGACGACGACCGCACACAAAGATTGGTAACGAGAGCAATCATCAGTAGTTGGGGCGGGGGTTAGGGGGCCACAGATCAACAGCCGCACTAACCGTACCGAATAGACCGAGACGATGCCTGTCGAGTGTTCTCGAAGGAATTATTTAAAACTGGTAGTGATAAACAAAACATGCATGCATGCAGTACAAGAAAATCCTGTACATTTTCCTCAAATTTCTTCTTCTTAACCTCGCCTCCCCCTCACCTACAGCAAACGTACTGACTGACTGCACCCCTATCGCATTTCGAGTACACGGTAGTCGTTATGATTGCATGTCCCTATTGAGCAAGAAAGCAGCCACCTAACTTCCAAGCCGCACCCCTCTCCCTACAGTGTAACGTGCGCGCGCCAAATTTGCATGAGATATGCATGTGGTCATCTGCATTGTGGTAGGCCAAGACCAAAAAACAAGAGCCGACTCCAAATCAAATAATAATAAAAATAAAAATAATAATAGCCAGAGACAGCGCCAGATATCACATCCATCCAACAACAAACCGTAGGTACAGTACTCTCTACATTACTCCTCACAACAACCAGGGCCATTGTGCAGGATACGACGAGTCGTTGTTGATGCAATCTTTAAATTAACATACTTTGTGGACTCACGGAGTGTGCATATGCGCCACCGAAGAAGCAATGTGTGCATATGTCCATCAATGCAAGAACGAGTGTGTGGTAAAAAGCGCATGAAACCAAGTCCGGTCAAGAGGAGTCAATACGAGCGCCGCCCTTGTGTACAATCAGTCATAGTAGCGAGGAGTGAGTGTGGGGTGGTGCTGCGTTGCAGAGCAGGAGTCGTGAGGGAGAGAGTGAGAGTGAGGGAGAGTGATGGAGGGAGGGAGGAGTGAGCACACACGCGCTGCTGCAATAACAATGTGCTTGGACCAGATCTCCAGTCAAGTCACCTCCGAAAGGTTAAAAAAAGGCCGCCAGAGGTTCGTTGTTGCTTGATACCACGGCATGATTCGACCTGCACAACACGCACTTATTTTTCCCATTGTTCTCGCGGCACCAATAGGCTATGTCTTGGACAGTACAGTTCAAGGTCCTCCTTTGTAAGTCCTGACAACTTGATAGGTCCTTAGTTACGCGCATGTAATAAATAATAATAGTGCCTCCATAGATAGGTATTGATCGCTGAAGTTTGCATCACTGAGAGACGGACTCTCTCTCTCTCTCTCTCTCTACCGCCGCCGGCTAAACTATCTATCTATTCCTAAAGTATCCTTTTTTTTCTTTCTGACGCCGCGCGATCGGCTGCGCTTCACCCACTTCTCCAAAATTCTGAAACAACCAGGATGAGTCGTCATATTCTTCGTCTGATGCAACACCACCACCCCCTGGCTCACGCGTGGCTCAAATTCCTTCCATCGACCAGCAAGATACGAACCCAAAGTCCACCACCTCTGCAGGTTCGCTCGCGCATCCCTCCCGTGATCACGACAACCAAAAACCGTGTAATTAATCATGAAATCCCAAGTCTACTGATAATATAAATGCCATACAGAAGGAGCACGCCAAATATCAATCATTATTCCTACCAGTTTCCAGGATATCTGGGGTACTACTTTTACCCTTTTGCAACCTGGTACGCTAACAGCACTTTGGCCTCATTCTGATCCTTGGGAACTTGGGTTCGTACCGGGACTCCGTATAGCTGGCTTCGGCGATCATTGCGCGTTTAGAGAAGCCAGAGAAGGATATCTCAGATCGGAGTTGTCTTCGAGAAAGGTCATCCAACGTTTGAGGAATTTGCTACCTCTACCGACGATCATCATACATTCCGTGTTAGCAGGACGTCTCAGTCCAACATCAGTGCAAAGAAGAAAGAAGCGAGCCTCCGAAAAGTGAAATTGTGCAAAGGGAAGTTATAGTCTGAACTTACGCTGCTACAGTTTCCGAGTCTCCAATGATGGTCAAAGAGCGCCGTGGTCGGGTCATGGCGACATTGAGCCGCCTTTTTTCCCCGAGGAACCCAACTTCTTTTTCTGCGTTACTTCGAACAAGACTGACAATGATGGCTTCCTTTTCTCGTCCTTGGAATCCGTCAACGCTGCCGAGCTCGATTCCCGGGAAAGCTTCTTTCATAGACCGAGACATGAGAGCAAGCTGTGAAAGATTAGCCATCTTCTGGAGCTCGGATGTGTTTGTGTATCTTTTTTTTAAGACTTCACGAGACCGGGAGAATTACTCGCGGATACTTACCTGAGCATTGTATGGAGTCACAATAGCAATGTCTTCCGGCTTCACGCCTGCGTCAACCTAGTCAATATCAGCGGGAAATTCATGTGCATGACTCAACTTCAGGCTGTACCAAGTTTTGTACGTGGTGCTTCACGAGAACTGCTTCCATCTCGTTGCTCTTACTCTCCCCCATCATTCCCTTCCCACCCTTTTTATCAGCCTCTTCCTCCTCACTCTTTTCTGGAAAATCTCCGCCTTGAGTGTCAAAGAAGATCAGAGGTTCAATGGTGTCTTCGGTCTCCTCAACCTCATACGGCAAATCCTTCAACAATCTGGCCTTGACAGCTTCCGCTGCTACGAGCTTTCCATCATAAAGTTCGTCCGAAGGGAAACGCATGATGTTGTTGTGCATGCGGTATTGGGTTGTCAACATCCTCTTGATGGCAGGACCATGAATCTTCAATAACCTGTCGAACAAGGTAGTCTCTAACGTCATACCCTTCACGATTCCTTCCGTTTCTGTTGTCTTTGGCTTCGTCTTGGAATTCAGTGACTTGATCGTTGGTGGCAACTGCAAGTGATCACCAGCCAAAACAAGCTTCGTTGCTCTAGTCCAAAGCAGAGGGACCCAACACTGAGCCTCTAAGGCCTGACTAGCCTCGTCAATGATAACAACGTCGAACTCTTCATCCTTCAACTGAAAACCACCAGCACCATGTAGAGTAGCCAGAACAACTTTACTTCCTCTCACTAGAGTACCCACACATTTTCTCTCTCTTTCTCGAAACTCTTTCCGTAACTCTTTGAGATCGCTATAGATTGCCTTCCGCTCTTTGCCGCTCTTGGACTTCCTGACTGATGCTTGCTTGGCATCCATTTCCTTCCTAACATCTTTAACAATCGCAGCTGCGTCGGATGTTTGAGTAAGGACGTCGAGGGAGTGATTGAGTACCGATGGAAGTAATCTTGCCGGGTGACCTAGCCGAACAATTGGTATCTTGTGGGGAGAAAGCCGTTCGACGATATTGTCAACTGAGATGTTCGAAGGCCCACAAACTAAGACGCGTAGCTTTTGCTTGAGCATTTGCAATATCAATTCAATCAACGTATGAGTTTTACCAGTCTACCACAGAAAGTTAGCGAAACAGGTAGATCCAAGACTGTGACAACTCACTCCCGGTGGTCCATGAATCAGAGCAATCTCGCGTGATGCCAACGCAAACTTGATAGCATCTTTCTGTGACTCGTTGAGACTCGGATCAACCCAGTCTACCTCAGGTCCTGTTCCATTTTCAGGTACAGGAGACGGAGAGGTCAAGCCAAACAAGACCCGTACAAAGCTTGAATACTCGTCAGGCTTCATCTTTAGCAGCTTGTTCATATTCTGGTTCATCCTGCCCAAATGTTAGCCGACCAGCATTCCGAAATAAAAGAGAGAGAGAGAGAGAAAGCAACAAACCTCTTATAAGTAACATCATTAGCCAACTTAACCAACCAAAGCCTCTTCGCCGCAAGAATCCCTTCCTCCTCCTCCTCCCTCTCAAGCGCAACCCAAACACCAGACCTCCCAACCTTGGTAACAACACCCCTCACCCCCTTCCTCTCCAACTCCCTAACCTCCCTCTTCTTAGCACTCCCAGCCGGCTGATCAGCAACCAAAACAATATCACCAACACGAATCCCATGTTCCGGTAAATCACTCTCACCACTCTTGCTAGTAGCTGAATCTGGTCCCAGTTCTATAACAGTCTTGCCGCCTAATCCTGTACGTTGAGAATTGAGCGTCAGGTTTGTAATGGCGAGACCGGCTCTTTGGAGGGATGTTGGTGATGTGTTGCTGATTAGGGATGAGGTCTCTTGAAGTTCTGATTGTAGTTCTGCTTCTAGCAGGGATAGTTGGGTTGTTGCAAAGGATGATACGTCTATTGCGCCTTTGGGTGCCATATTTGTGGTAGGAAGGTCGGCTCCTCCACCAGTGATAGGGTGGGTATTGGGATTGTCGTAAATTAAATTGCTGAATTGTTAAATCCTAATATAGGAGTTCTCCTTAAACGTTATGTTGGTTGTTGTCGTTGTCGTTGTCGTTGCCCTGTGATTGTCATGTGAGTCACGAGGTTGTTGATTGTGGGAGAAGTTGCAATGCAGTGCAACTTGAAGCGACAAAATTCGCCATGTCGATGTTTGGCAACAACAATCAGGAGCGAATTTCTGCCATTTTTTGTGTAACTAAAAGTTAGTTGACGTGTGATAAAGCTGCAGTCTTAACCTCTGCATAAATTAATGGAGCTTCTCCTGCTTTCGATTGGCTTGAGCTACTGGAGTTACCTACCTACCTCAAGGTACAGTCATCGACCAGAAATATTAGTCTTTTGCCGATTTTACTCCAAAACTCACCTTATATTAATTATTATAATAAAACATATAGTAACTCTATGATATAGCTTTTATTATATGTTTTTAATTTTTGTAATATAAAT
>JAJONI010001686.1:0-10788 GCA_022190145.1 Pezicula rhizophila | reverse complement strand
AGTTAGACATATTCTATGTAATTAGGTAGCAGGGACTATATTGTACAGAAAATATTTGAACTCGTGCTATTCATGAAATTATTCAAACTCAACATAACTCTCATCATCTATATCAAGACTCCAATGCACCTCACCATCAGTTCCCTTGTAAATCCCCATGGTGCATTTATCTTCCAGTAGAAATATCGTTAACTCCAAATGTCTCTTGATTACTCACTTATCTGACATATCTAACATGCCTCGAGATGGATTCTCCGGATCAGTCTCGTTTAGAAGTCGGTTAGCGTAGAAAATAGAGGCGTAATTGGCAATACTGACGTTGAACCTTAGAAGCCTGCGGTTTCACTCAGGCCACATAAAGGGTAATGTGGTGATATACATAAGAAGGAAAGCGATGACTGTGTAGAAGGCTGGTTGTATAATAGTGAATATGATACATGAGCCAGTGTTAGTGATAGTAAACAAACCTTCCACCATGATCGGGAAGATGGGTGATAACAGGTCAAGGAAAGACACCAAGCAACCTTATAAATTCTAGCTTAAAGTGCATCGAGCGAAACGAGCCCAGGGAGCCCCTGATATAATCGATGAGAATGGCTGACTGAAGCGTGTTCTCTAGTCGACTTTGCTGAACCAGTCGGCTGCAAAGAAGGAGACAAGAGATGCAGGGATAGCCCAGAATACGAAGATATACAATCAATACTAGGTCATTAGTAGCATTCAAACTGAGGCTTGGGAGGTGAAGTAGCAAGTTACTGGCCTGAGAGGTATCATTTATAGGCGTGTAAGATGATGAGACACTAGTTGCATCCTGCGAGGCATTAAAATTATGCTACATTACGTCGTGGATGTTGAACCCTAGGTCCACATGGCCGGATGCTGCTGTGTAAAAGCTAGCGAGTAGAAACATCAAGAGAAGGACCATCTAAAACAAAGATAGACCATGGCACGTTAAAAAGAACATTTGGTCCAAGGGTATAGAGTCTGTCTCGAGTCGCCATCACAACAACGGAAAGTCAGATGTCGATACAACTCTCATCGAGCCACAGTAGATGTCTCTAACAATAAGACATCTTGTGATAAGCTCTTATCCTTGGAACCCGGCACTATAAAAGCTTAAGCAGCGGGTTATTAGAGAACGTGACAGTCTTACGGAAGGTATCCTCTGTCTTCCCAATACCATATCAAATTATTTTCTTCTTTGCGGTAACTTTCTTCCAATATCCGAGTCTAGAACCTTTATTTGCTAACAAGTCAAAGCAACTGCACATAGCTAAGGTACCTACCTATTGAGAGGGACAGAACTTAAGTAACGCACTTGATGTGAGCAACTCACCTACGACTAACTTTGTACTATAGTGTATTGAGAAATAGAATCGAATGTTCTTCTTATACTCATAAATAAATGAGTGTTGTGTAGAAGGGGCGAATTGATGATGAATCATTGATCACTTTTCCACCCTAACAGTACACAAATCCCAAAAAAGATAAAGCGACTATAACTAGCGAATCCGATCTTTGCGAAGTCGTGATTTTGGAAGGCCTTTCCCCCTTTTCTTCCCCTTTTCCCCTTATCCCCCTTTCCCTCCCAGCACACACAGATCAGTAAAAGTATTGTTTGCGCATCAATTTCCGCAAGTGCTTGACAATTCAATATCAGCTTGTTTGCCAAGTGACTACCTACCTATTCCAACAGATTCAGCTGCAGCAAAATGATTGCAATATACAGCACCCCAGTATCTCAAATCTGGGGTCCGATTCCGGGTGGAGAATGAACGGTACCGTAGCACGCGTTGCAAGGAATACGGTGCGACCCTTGTCAATGCCACTGAAATGCTAAAAAGAAGCTCTCGACCGGTCTCCCATCGTCTTCCTCTCAATAGCCCGGGGTCATTTTTTGACTGCTTCTTTTACCATCTAATTCATAATGAGATGCTCGGGATCGAAATGATCATGAGATGAGATTTGGCTGGAAGATGGAGAGATCAGTCGAAGTACAACATACAGAAGAGCAAGAATTGAATCTGTCGAACGAGCAGTTGGTATTACAAGGCGAGCGGATTGAGTCTCTTGAAAGGGATGAGAATCTTTGGAAGTTGGCCAAGAAATATTGGCTTGTAATTCTTTATGGTATATCTTCCACAGTTGGTGACCAGAGACTCTCATTACTGAATCTTATCCAGCTATCGCCGCATATTCTTGTGCTGTCGTCTATGGCTACGACACAATTGCTAACTCAGCTACTCTTGGCCTACCTTCCTTTCAACTCTATTTTGGTAGTTATGATTCTGTTACCAAGACTCGGTACCTCGACTCTGTTTGGACGTCTCTGTGGTCTTCCATGTCAGGGTTAGGCCAGGCTGTTGGGTCAACTTCTGCTGGGCCTGTTTCTTGGAGATTTGGACGGAGATATGCTGCCATTGGGTTCGCTTGTGTTACGGTATGTTATACTTTGAAGCCTAGTGGTTTCACAGGACTGATGGAGACAGATTGTCGGAGTGGCATTGCAATTTGTAGCGACGAGTAAGGGCCTTTTGCTAGCGGGCAAGACTATCAATGGAGTGGCAGTTGGTGCTTTGCTAGCCATAGGGACGACCCACGCTTCAGAGGTATGCAAATTATTGATCCCCCAAGTACATAACTAAATCATAGCACAGATTTCACCTCCAAGAATAAGAGGAGCTCTTCTTGCTGGACTCTCATTCTTTGCTGTTGCTATGCAATGTATGGCATTGGGAGTAGTTCGTTCATTCGTCTCCGACCTCAGACCCATTGCCTTCCGCACTGTTTTAGGGCTTCAATGGCTCGTTGGTGGCATTCCAATCATCCTTTTCCTCTTAGTACCTGAGTAAGTTACCTTGATTCGTGTCGTGTAGTAAGTCGTGCTGACAACAATAGATCCCCAAACTGGCTCCTTCTTCGCGGCAAACAGGCTGCTGCACGTCGATCCATCGTCCGTCTCTACGGATTATCCTCGTCCCCGGACGCAAGACTCGCTCACCTCCAATCTGGCATTGACCACGAACTCAAACACAGTGCCCACGCTTCTTATCTCGACTGCTTCAAAGGCACTGACTTGAGAAGAACTCTAACAGTCTGCTTCCTCTACTTCGGCAACGGCTTCAATGGCTCGGCATTCCTGACACAAAATATCTACTTCCTCACCACAGCAGGCCTCCCAGCCATTCACTCATACGACATCAACATCGGTGGTTTTGCACTTGCTCTACTCATCATCCCTTTTTCTTGGTATTACGGGGATCGCATAGGTCGACGTCAACTCTACCTCATTGGTGTAGTTGGTAATGGAATCGGCATGGCCATTGTTGGATCATTGGGTTACGCAACAGGCAAAGCAGCCATTTGGGCCGTAGCCATCCTCCTCAACCTCCTCATATCCTGGCAAATATTTACCTGCTTCATGGTCTCATGGTCCATGGCACCAGAACTTTCGTCCTACAAACTACGGCAACAAACCCAATCAATAGGATTCATCATCCAAGCCCTCACTTCCTGGGTATTTCTCTTCGCAACGCCTTATATGTATAATGTAGATGCGGGAGATCTAGGAGCCAAGACGGGGTTTGTATTTTGCGGAACTAGTGTGATCTTGGGGGTTATGGCTTGGAAATGGGTTCCCGAGACGAGAGGTTTGAGTACGGTGGAGATTGATTGTTTATATGAAAGCGGAGTTCCTGCGAGAGAATTTGGAAGGCTAAAGGTTAAGATGTTGGGGGTACGGAATATGGGCGGAGGGGAAGAGACTTTGGGGAGTGGAGAATTGACCTTTGGTTCGGGTTTGAAGAAGACAGAAGAGAAATAATAGTAGTCCGAGCACGAAAGTTATTAGGTAGGTAGGGATATATGTGATGCGATGGGTATAGTAGATGATGATATAGATGATTTTGGTGACCCTAATGATACCAAATACATGAATAGCTGTATCTCAAACGGTATAGAGTACTTGCTGTACGTGTATCACCAGTGTAGTTTATAGAGCACAGGACATCTAAAATAATTTATTTGGTCAAGCGTACAAGCCTCACCTCAATGAACCAGTAGATCCTACCCTATCTAGCACCAACAAACCAGACCCTCAGACCGGAGCACCGAGTACCTCACCTCAGCCCTAAAATCTTCCTCACATAAGGTACCGGTACCTTGAAAAAAGCATAAATTTAGAAACCGCGCCTAGAAAACTTAACCTTCTTAAAATTCAATTAACGGCTTCCGAAATAGGACACCTCAAATCTCCTTTAACTCTTCGAAATCTCCTCTTTTGTAATTAAAAATCCCGGTTTCCAGCCAAGAAAAGCTAGAATTTTTTGTTTCCTTCCTTCTGCGCCTCTGTTTATACCTTCGCATGATATTTCGGACTCCGATCGAGGAAAGCGTGTTCTTCCAGAACGACGGAGTTGAGCTAACGGGATTCGAGGAGGAATTTCAATTTCGATCTCAAGACATCATTAAAAAAAAAAGAAAAGGTTCGTGTTCGCAAAGCAAGATCGCTTGAACGGAAGAAATGGGCTTGCCCTTTTCCTTCATCTTTCAGGGGGAAAGGGACACATGGTGACTCAAGGCAAGACGAAGCGACGCACACCACGGACCGGTGCGTTTCAAAGGCTAAAGGATACGTGGGTAATGGAGCATCAGCCCTTCAGGAGTAGCTGCGTTGATCTGGAATCCCGGATGAAACCTAAGGGATAATGATGGGTGACAAGGTCCGAAAAGGTACGGTACAAGTAATACATGGGTTAGGGGTGAGGGTGGGGGTGAATACGGAGGTATAGAAGCGTGAGAAAGATCGGGATATGAACTGTGCACGGGTTTGAGAGGGAACTGCTGCAGTGCGGCTTTGATTCCTGATCGTCATAGTACGGAGGTCATTGGTTTTGAATAATAGTACATGTGGGAGATCAGGAACGAGTTTTGATGGTATGATACTGTATGAAAAGTATCGGTTTATGGTAAGCTAGGGAGGGCGGGCGGAGGGCGGAGGGCGGAGGAGAAAAAAAAGCAAAGCAAGGAGTCAGTCGTGTGCGTTGATGGATGTGGTGGACCTGTCTTTTTCGCAAAGTGACGGCTGCGGAATTCAGATGGACGAGGGGGTAAGGCTGAAGTAGTTAGTGTTGCTACTTACTGTACAGTACTGTCGGATCTGGGTGCAATGATAATGATAGGAGATGGAGAGCCCTGAGGATTTGGGCGGTCGTGTGAAACGTTGGATTTGTATGGTACTTGGTAAAGTGTGAAGGCTTGAAGCAGCGCAGCACAAAGAGAAGAAGATGCGAGAAAAAAAATTAATTCAAAAATTCAAAAATTCAAAATTCCAAAAGTCAAAGATCGAGACCGTGGGTTGCATATGCCAGACACGCGGAAAAATGGATCTCGTGAAGCATGTAGGAGGAACGCCATAGGAAAAGACATGGTGGCTCAATGGATCAAAGCAAGCGATGCTGTTGATGCTTGCTGCATGCAGTTCAAATGCAATAATATGCACATCTCCTCGGCGCTTGTATGCACAATGGCAGAGCACGCGCCTGTGTTCGCTTTTCTTTCTACTTTCTATCATGCTGCAGAAAGCCGCGCTGCCAGCCACCACTAACAACCCCTCTTTCGGGACTGGATTCAGTGTAGTAGACTCATGGACTCCCCTCCCCCCTGACATGAGCATAAGGGAAAAAAGATAGTTAAGTAGATCTTCCATGGCGGAAACTTAGGGACAGGAGTACATACTGTACGTACATACATACAGGAGCTTCTTATCGAAATTACTTGTGTTGATACGAGAAAATCATGGCATCATTATTAGTGGGTAAGGAATGATGATTTGAAAGCATTTCCTGAGTATTGATTTTCATAAATGTCCATCCCTCGTGTTTCTATTTTAGTACCTACCTTAAGCTGAATGGAGAAGGATTGCTATGGCTTTGTTTTACTTTTGCTTTGAGCAGCCGTTGAGTTGTCTGCGTCCGCGTCCGGTCTGGCCTTGTCTTGCTTTGCTTGGTGATAAACGCACTCCGTAGATCTGACTTTGTGACCTTGTATGCGTTGTTCTTTTGTGGAAGCGTGTGCGCCCGGTGAGTCTCATTGGGCGAATGGGGATATTTACTTTGGGGGGCATTGGATTACTGTATGGAGGGGAGAGGCGCATGGCCGATGGCAGCGCATCAAGCAATTGATTGGAGACGAGCACTTCTGGAGGCGAGAGCAGCGGAGTTGTATCGGGGGGAGAGAGGGAGCACAGGCAAGCTCTGGCTACTCCGTAGAGTTCACAGTGTGTGACTGCGCCAAGCGATGGATTTCCATGGGCCCAGGCGGTGGAATATTGGGCGAGGATAGGGGGAACCCGGCGTAGGAAGGTAAGTTTCTAGGCGTGCCCAGGGCCATTGGGGCAGTGGACAGTGGGCACTGGGCACTGACAGCCCTGTAGTAGTACTACCTTAGTATTGTACGCGTGTGAGATACAGTAAAGGACGTGTCTCTGTCCAGCCGCAGCTGTTTTGATGATGAGGATACACCGGGTACACCAGATGCGGTGCAGCGCAGTGCCCATGTAAAGCAGAGCAGCGAAGGCCCTGAAGGCTGAGAAGGATGATGAATTCTGGATCAGATGTTTATTATATGTGGAAACAAATCTGGGGAGGATGCCAATGTACTCCATACTTTGTTCTCATACAAATAGAAATGATGATGATGCTCCTTTGTAGCAAATAGAAAGAAGTTCGCCTTCTTGTGCTCCTCTTCCTCTTCTTCCTCCACCTTCTCCTCCTCTTCATCCTCCTGTGTCTGTCTGTCTGTGTATCCATCCTTTTTCTCACCTACGACTCGCATCCTTGGGCCACACCACACCCTTTTCTTTGTGTTTGTCACGTACCGGTTACCTAGTGTCGTCTCTGGCGCGTCGCTTCTTTTGCCTGTCACCCAGTCTCTCGTACTTTTTTGGCCCTCTAAATTATTATTTTGGCAGGGGTGGTCGGCGCCTTCTCTCCTCTCGGCTCCCAGGCTCCCCCATTCGCTGTGGCCGCTTGTTCGTGCCATTCACTAGCGCAAGGACTGCTCCAGTCATCCATCCAATCTTCATCCACACCATCACACACGCTCGAACTTCTTTCTCTTTCGTTCCTTGAACACACACTCCAACTCGTTCACCGCTCTCTTTTTTCTGTGTGTTGTCGTCGTTGTCGTTTCTCATCTCATCTCTTCTGACCCTTCGCCATCACTTTCACCTTCACCTGCATTCCTGGTTTGGTTTGACTGAAGAGATAGAGCAGAGTTGTTGTTGAATTGATTTGGTTTGGCTTTGGGCTTTTGGTCTGAGTTCAGGAAGAGCGCGCGTGTACGTGAGCAAGAAAGGGAAAAAAAAGGAAAAGGGAAGAGAAGAAAAAAAAAAGCAGACAGTCTGGTCCTTCGCAAACAGCATCGATACCACGTACCGTACCTTCCTCCCTCTACTACCGTTTTTCGTCATCGCCATCATCATCGCCCTTTCATTGTCGTGGTTCGTTCCTCCTTTGTTCTAACCCAACAAACAAACGACACCACCTACCGAAACTCAGCTTCACCCATTCCTCTTTCATCAACTTACCTCCCCCCCATCGTTCTTTGTGGAGCAGAGCAACGCGTCCCAGCACGCCCTTTCCCCCCCAAAAATCGAGTTCGACAATTGATCCTTCCGTCAGTAGCATCATCAATCAACTTCGCATCGATAGACTTCTTCCATCTCACATCCCATACTACACTCTGTAATTCCACCGAAGTAGTCCGCGACGCGTTTCGATTTTCCTCCGGCCTTTTCTTCGGGTTTTTGTGTGAGCAAATCTTGGATTTACATCGGAATCAGCGCCTGCGAGCTATTCTTCCTTCAAATCACCGACTCATTCACTCTGCTGCCTGCTTTTAAGGCTTGCCTCTCCAGCACTCGCACAACTTTTACAACATCATCAACCATAATACTTCATCTTTTCGCAGCATCGTACATTTCGATCGACTTTCCATCGGTCTCCTAATTCCTCTAATACTTTTCGTGCCAAGCGCTTCCTCGCCGAGCCTTTCCGCATCCCCGACCATCTCGATCGCCATCACTCTTTCGACGTCGAGTTGTAAAGAGGATTCCAGGTCACTCCCCACCGATCACGAATCTTTCTTCCTGTATAACATCTAACCTTGAGTATGGACGCAGGCGGTCTTGCTCAGATGTCGTACAACAACTTCCCCTCCAGCAATGGCTTGGGCATGCCCGGTTCTGGCTTTGCCTCCAGACGAGCGAACGGTTCCAACATCAAGCGTCTTTCCTTCGAACCTACCAAATCTGCCGAGTCAAATGACAACGGAGCCCCAACCCCTCGTACATCCCGATCACATCTACTCGCAGGCTTGAGAACGGCCCCGAAATCCGCTACCTCCGCCAACTTCCCTTCGACTGCCCCTCCCACGCAATTGCAACACCGCACTGGTCTTGAGAGCAGCATATACGCAGAGAAGGACAACAGCACATACGGGGGACCGAAGACTGGCTCTCCATACACCAGACAACAACAGCAGCAGCAGCAGGGCTACCAAAGCCCCCCTCAACAGATGTATCCAGTCACCGAGCAGATCCTTGCACCACCGGAAATTCATGTTGATGAGCATGGTCAAGAACAGATGGATCCAAACCTGTACGCACAGTTGGTGGCCACAAACATGTACCTTGCAGAGCAGCAACAACGACTCCAACAACAGCTCATGTCTGTTCGTCAAGCTACTGAACAATTTCAGAACATGAACCTGGGTATGGGCATGGGCATGGGAATGCAGCAACAATTCGCAACTCCTCCGATCACTCCCCAGAACATGTATCAACAACAGGTCAAGAACCAAATGCAGCCAATCATTACTCCAGTGGTCGGTGCTCAACCTGGTGTTTACTCATACTACGATCCAATGACGGGCCAACAGACCTACTTCATGGACAACAGTGTTCAGCAGCAACAGAACATGTACCAGCAGGTTCAACAAAATGCCAACTACTCTCCACCTCAGCAGCCCGGCACTCCTCGCTTGCAAGTCTCCCCACCACCACAAACAGAGGCTTCTAAGCACACACGGAGCATCAGCCCACCCAAGAAGTCAGCTTCCCCACCACAAGATCATGCTCCCTTGCCGCCACCATCTGCTGGTGCTTTCCGCCGTGGGCATCGCAAGGCCAATTCCATGGCTCTATCATCTGACAACAACCTGCCTTTTGAGGGCCCGAAGTCGGCACTTCTGCCGAAGACAATGGGATTTCCCGCTACACCTTCTGCTACAGGTGCTTTCGGACCTGGAAACGCTCGTGCTGGTGAACACCCAATGCGACAGCCCCGTGGCCCACCTCCGATTGAAGAATTGAAGGCCAAGCCAACTTCCAAGTTCGAAGGTAGCAAGAACTTTGCAGCTCGCACACGCAGAAGTGCGGTTCACAACCTGGTTCGTGCTGGAATGGAGCGTCGTAGAGCGCCGGGAAGCAGCTCTGGTAGTATGTCTCCCGTGTCCGAGGTCGGTGAAGTTGCCTTCTCCGTCTCGTCGGACAATGATTCAGACAGTGGTCGCAGTGGAAGTGGAAGCCTTTCCGGCCGACCAAGTCCAGGTAGCTCTCGCACGTCAGCACACGGTGCCATCGGTTCTGATCGCCCCTCGTCTCGCCAGAAGGAGCATTCTTTGGACCGGAAGTCAGTTGCGTCGCTCGCCAGCCACTACACATCTCACAGTATCAGCAGCGATGAGGGATCCGCTGGAGGCAGCTTTGCTGCTGTCTTCAAAAATGGAGGAAAGAAGGCTGAGGTCACCCAGGAGAAGCGCAAGGCACCCATGATGGTGTTCAACCGCAAGAACTCGTCATAAACTCGCCGGCTGGGATACGAAAACTGTCATTACTGGGTAGATCCCCGTATTGATTACTCTCCTTTTTGAACCTGTCAATTTGATATTGCATTCGACCTGTGCATATTGCCTTCTTTTGCTTTTACCAATTACGACGACGAGACGATTACAAGTTCGGTACCTACCTAATCCTAGGAGAACACAATAGTGTTCGCCAAAAACATACACTTTCATTTTTCACATCAGTCGACTTGCGCGTGCGTTTGCTTGTTTTTTTTTTCCTTTTCGATACGTACGATACCGGGGTTTTCAATTCTCTTGAGATATCTGGGGCTTCAATATCCAATAAGTGAAGGGTGTTGGGATTACGAGTTGATCTCATCAAGCGGTAGATGGATGCCTGGATTTGCATAGTAAGGGGTGGTTTGGAGCGCTAATTGCTTTTGATTGGAATTGCATTGGTGGGAATCGAATGATGCGAATGCTGCGCTTTTGTATTTTTGTTGCTGGTGCGATGCTGTGGATGAAGATGATTACAGGATGGAGAGAAGCGATAGCCTAGGTGAGAAAGTCGAACGAAGATGCATAAAGGAGATGCAAAGATTGAAGATTCAAATGATTGTTATGTCCTCATGTCCTCGCCGTTTTCACTCATTTAAGGTTCCGGTTGGAAGGGCTTGTTGGTTGTAGGATTAGTTATAGGAGCTCAATCCGTTCATTTTATATTAAGCTGTTTTGCTGCATGTTCGATGTGACCCGTTTCTGTTTGAAATAAAGTGGTCGCAGTGCTATATTTTGTAAACTTCATCTCTTTTCATATTGGCTTCACTCTACCAACTAATACTTACAACTTCAAAGAAACGAGGTATTGCACTAATTTCCTGCTGTACGAAGCCATGTAAGAAATCAATTTCTAGATCCTAGATACATTTCTTTTAATTACTA
>JAJONI010001685.1:0-10788 GCA_022190145.1 Pezicula rhizophila | reverse complement strand
TACTCCTTAATCTTGCTAAAGCTGTGATACAAGGACGAGGTACATGTACCAGAGACTAGACTCTTATCTATTGTACATTGATATAGTTAAGTTTATACTCTATAAGTGCTTGATATCTAACATTATGCATCATTTGGTCCATCTCTTACAACCATCCCTAAGACCACCGTTTTATAAACTGATGCGAGCCCCTTCTCTCTACGAAAACGTCCACCTTCCTCTCCAGCATCCAATCCAAACTCCTCGCATCTTCGAAATTTTCCTGTTCTCTCCACTCCATGTCTCTTTTATATGCGTCTTCGAGATCCTCCTTGAAGTCTTTCGCAGGTTGCCAGTTTTGCCAGACCGCGCGATCCCTTTCCATCTGGCGCTGCACAACGGAAATCTTCTCGAACTTGCTAAAACCAGAACAATTCGAAGTACCTTCTCCTACGGGTTGAGGTTCGGCGAGATGAACGGTGGAGAGTGTTGATGCCATAATACTGCCCAGAGATGGAACTTGTGCTATACGTGGATAGAGGGTGGTATGGTGTTTTCCACGCTTGAAAAGTGGTGGGTTTGACGGAATAAATGCACTCGAAGGCAATGAGGATGTAGCCTCAAGGTACAGAGACTCGCATTCCATGGGATGGATGGCGAATAAATCGATACCGGTTATAAAGAGGCCCGCAGTACGATTGAATATCTTGGCGACATTGTTAGGGTTAGAAACGTGTCCAAAGTGGTTGAGCTCGGTGCTAGAAGGTGACAATAGCCTGATCTCAGAAGATGTCATCGCCATGTTTTCGTCACTAACTGTGAGCTCTGCGGATAAATCCGGATGTTTTTCTGATTCCATAGCCGGCGGGTGGTCACTAGTTTGATCCATTGTCTCCGCAACTGCTTCAAGAAGGCGCTGGTAATCCTCATTACCCTCAGCGACCAGTTCGGATTGCGTAGGCTTTGACGTTGACCGAATCCGTCTTGTGAGGCCTCGGCTAGGAACCATATTCAGGCCCACGCCTACCTTCACGCTATTGTAGACAAGAGTTCTCATCCTCGCTGTGGTAGCAACATTTAAGCAGGCATATTTCCACACAACTCTGGCAACGTTATGCATTCGGAGACGCCAAGCCATCTCAAATAGAGCGTGATACGACATCTGGTCCAGTGGTAAGCCGAGCTGTGCATCCTCAGGCCAGTTCTTTATAACCTCGACGGCGCCTTCCAAGTTCTTCATATGCTTGCAGTGATTCAGTATTGTGTTCAGCGAGACGTTGTCAGGCTCAATAAAGCGTGCCTTCATTTCCATAACAAAAGCCCAGCAGCGAGATATTAACCATCTACTCCCAAGGGCATGGATTATACGATTCCCACTCGCAACAGTAAGCCAGTCTGGTCCATAGCGGGAGTCCATTTGTGTCATAAATTTCTCCTCCGTCTGGTTGTTTTGCAGAGATAGTTCAATCTCGTCCATAACAAGGCACTCGCAAGCCTCCTTTAATGCCGATTTGTGATTGAGAAGCTGCTTTTTATCCATTGCTGAAACAATATATGATTTAATTCGAATGTCCGTGAATACTCGCATAAAGGCCACGAACGTGTCAGCATTTGGAGTATGGTTCCGCCTCAACATGAGATTTAAGATCAGCTGGAAGTTGGATAGGTCATTGTTTTTGGCAGCTCCACGTAGCAATATGTTGAACGTCTCCACATCCATTGGGAAATTGATAATCTCCATGTGAACGAACAAACATCTAGCATCGGCAATCCGATTAGTCTTAACAAAATATTGCATCGCCGCATTGTATGCTTTTCGAGATATTGCATGCTTGCATTTAGGATCGATGAAGATGCTCGATAAGACTTCGATAACAGTCTCTATATGGTCTTTCCTCTGATCATACATTAAACGATGTAGATGGTTTGGCATTTCCGCCGATGTCAAATACTGAACAAAATCGTTGAAGGAAGCTACCGTCCAAATTTCTGGCCGTGGAACTTCGGCTGCATTCATTGTCATAAGGAACTTGGCCCGACGCTCAACCATACTCCTTCGGACTCTTGAGTTTCCCTTCACCTGCGAAATAGGAGTCGCGTGCTCAGCTGCCGTTACTATTTGAGTGGGATTGCTTGTCGTCTTCGCGTCAGAAATTTGAGCTGGAATATCGAAGTTGTTGGTTGTGGATTCGATTAATACCGTTGGGGCAACCTCCAGTATAGCCCCAGCAGTCTTGACAATCCCATTTATGGGCCCCGACAATAAGAACCGACGGTCTAGAGTCCCCTGCTCCTGCGACTGAAATGCAATAGAACAGCCATGCTGGTAAACAATGGTCCATAGGTTGTCATCCACCCCAAGGATAAGTTCTTCGGCTGCATTACTAGGCACCAATATACTCACTGCCTTTTCTAGCCATCTTCCCGCATCTGGTGTATGCTCTAACAATGTCGCGAGAATGACACGCCAGTCAGGCAAATCAGCGCCCCTTTGGATTCGACGTGCTTCCTGATAAGCTTTCCTCCTCCTAAGATTATACAAAGCCGTTGCCTCGGCGCTCTGCCGAATTGAGAATAGCTTTCGCAGTACAGAAACCTTCGGTGTTGTGAATCTCACAAGTTCAGACTTCGCATTACGAGATCCTCTTGCCTCTGACGGTAGCCTATCCTTTTTGGTCTTTTTAAATCGTATGTAAACACGTTTGTGTGGTTCAGCAGACGCGTGGTTGTCATCGTCGTTTTGAGAAGGCGAAGGCAAAAGGATGTGAGCTTTCCGCTGCGGCGGACTCGTTGGCGTTTGAGTTGATGTTGAAGATTTCCGAGCCCAGAGAGGGTAGAGGAACAGTAATGGTTCCCTGGGAGCAGAGGAGGCGAGACAAGCGGATGCTACAGCGGCCTTGCCTCGACTCGATATTCGACTTCCCAGGGACATTCGCTATGATATGCTCATTATGTGTGGTGTTCCCGAATTCTCTAATTTCCCTTTCTTTTCTGCCCTTCATCCTATCCGGCTTCAAAATAATTACGGAGCATCGGATAAATATATTTCCCGAGAGTCACGAGATTTGATAGTCAATTAAAAATCACTTTTGTTGCGTATCTGAAAAATCGCCCTTTTCGCGTCGATTTGGTTCGTTGCGCGTCGCTGTCGGCCGCTTTCGAGTTGTTTCTGCCCAATAGCAGCAGTCCTCGTCGTTGTGGTGATACAATTGGATGAGAACGAAGAGTAGTCCTAGTTCGGCTTGCCTTTCAGAGACAGCGAGCTAGGAAATTAACAGATTAAACAGGACAAAAATCCTTTAGCTGAGTTGCCCAAATGAAGTGAATACTGAGCTACCTAAATGACGTGAGTTACTTAAATAGGCTCAAACATCATTTTTGGGACCGTTCATATATCAGGAGCCCATTCGGTCAGAAATTTGATCGAATTTAATTAGCTCTATTATGGCTACTATTATTTAATTAAACAAAGTAAATGCTGAAAAAGCTAGACAAAATAAATATCCGGACTCTCTGTGGGACCCAAGTTTTCCTTCCTCGCTATGCAGTACTCAATCTAATACAAAAAAAATCACATAATGACACATTTCTTGTCATCTTTTCCTTTTACATCGGCACCCTCACCAAGATCACTCGTCCAGCCCATATTACCCACCTCCTCAAGTGTCTTTGACTTCCTTTTCTCTTTTCTCATACTTGCTCTCCATCCCTTTTTCTTGGCATCCTTGATATTTTTCGCTGCGTTCTTCTCGACTCGGCTTGGTGTTCTGCCTAGTGTCATGGGCTTGGGATTAAAGAATGGAGATGGTTCTCCAGCAGACGATACACTCCGAATTGTTTCTAGCCGCGTCATGCGCGGCCTCGGTCCTGGTGATGATGGTTCAGTTTGCCGACTAGAAATGCTACCCTGGCTTCCACGTCGAGAGGGAGAGGTGGATGGTGGATAGCGTCCATGGGATGGTGAGGACGAAGGAGCCAGACGGGAGCCATTATTCGAACGTGCGGGAGATCCATGCGCTCCAACAGCAGCTCGAGGTGGTGTTGACTTGAAAGCCAAATCTGGTGCAAGATGTGGAGTTTGACCATTTCGAACAGGACCATTGTTTACAGCAAAAGGGCGTTGCCTAGGGTCCGAAACTGAGCGATGTCGAGATTGTTGAACTCCGTTCCCGACAGTGAATCGGAGCGGAGTATGAGGACCAGAGACAGAACGACGTTGAGAGGGATTGGCAAGTACGTTGCTAGGAGGACGTCCTCTACGGCTATTAAGACGCGCCATTTGGTCTGCACTTGGCATACTAACAGACTCCAAACTTGGCGAAAGTGGTCTACTCTGTGACTGTGAAGTAAGCACTGGGGCAGTGTCGCTCCGCTTTGGTATTGACAAAGGCTCTTCGTTCGTGTCAACAACACGTGCCGGTATTGGGACAGTTTCGCTTCGCTTAGGTTGTGGTGGTGATGCCTGCCGGTTTGGCATGTTGGTTGCTTCTTTCAGAAATCCTTCCATCGTCGGTGGTGGTGAAGTGAGATGATGTTCATCATTTGGCGGCGGTGGCAGTGCTTGGTCCATGCGGTCCCTCGTCAGTCTTTTACTTGGAGTAGAAGATGTCTCTTCACCCCCTAAAGTCTCCCCAATCGGTCCTGTCGAGTCCACCCAACTGACCGTACGTCGATCCAGCGTGTCGGTCGTCATTGGCGGAATTGGAGAGACCGGTTGTTGTACAGTTGCTCTCATAGCTGGATTTGGTACAAATGCTGGAGAGCTAGCAGCTCCAGAGCCTACAGGCCTTCTGGGTATTTGTTGTTGAATTCTGGATGTTTCGCGACGTGTCGGTTGAGGAGTGCCAGGGGGTGAAACATCATAAATATCATCAAAAGTAACAGTCCCCGAGCTAGTTACTGGCTGATAGACGTCTTCATCAATGGAGGAGCTGCGTGTAGTCCTTGTCGTGGAGTCACTTGACGTTCGCTGAAGCGAAGTACGCTGGCGAGATTCACCATCAGCTAGAGTGAAAGTGGTTAGAGTGCGGTGCAGGCCTCCAGGAGCCGCTAAGCCAGGAGGGTCAGAAGTCGGGGGACGCTGTGATAGTTGCAGATTTCTTGTTGCTTCTGCAAGGACCGCTCTTTGTAAGTGTTCCGGTAGTGTCGGGATCGGATCCTTGCTATATGGTGGGGGCCTGTAAATTATCTTAGTTAGCCGTGCTTGATCTACGAAGATTGCAGAGATCGCAATTTTTCCGATCGACATGTTTCATCGGGAGCTATGATTGTTTTGGAAACCATGCGCATTATTGGGATCTCTATTCCCGGGGATAATGAACAGTACTTACGGTGGTACCCAATTATCTGCATCGCTTTCGTGAGGATGCTCATGCCTGCCATCCGCACGACGATGTTGAATTTGCTCTTGGGCAACGGCTTGGGAATGCAGCCGTCGATTTATGGCTGCCGCAGTGGCAGCGCGGCGTAGGGTTGTGCCTGAGCGAGGACTGGTCTGAGAGTATGGGGCATCAAAGGCCTCTTCCTCATCCTCCACAGATGCAGTATCTACACCCTCGCTTCGGTTTACCTGTTGACTAGATCTGGACGAAGGCAGAGAGGTCTGCGGTTCATATGGATCACCAAGATCCTGGAGAGGAGGAATCGACGAGACTGGTGGCGGCCCGGCCCGGCAAGCACTTGTAGAACATCGGCCAATGTTGCCAACACCAGTACGGTTCCCACGCCCTCGTTGAGCCACAGTCCTTCTCCTCACAATGGCCACTTCAGTGTCCATGTCTCTGTGCTCTTCCTCCAATACCTGCGGTTCTCTTTGTCCAACTTCCACGGTCACAACTCTTTTGCTGCCATCAGACGTGCCGTACTTGAAATCCAAAATCGTAATGCGTCCACCATCGGTCGGTGACATCCCATCGTCGTCGCTTACAGGCGACTGGGACCCAACACCAGGTGCTACTGCGACGAGCCTCTCTCCATGCGACTTGGGAAAGTCACTGACCCATGTCATCGCACTCACACCGTCCAAATTGGCCATTTTCCTGCCTTCTATGAATGTGTTCCTGACTTTATCACACAGCAGTTGCCACTGCGGAGTTCTGCTGGCGCTTGGTCGTCTGTTGATGGAACGAAGTGATGGGGCACTATTTCGGCGACCTATTGGACTTACAGGCGTGCTGACTTCACTCTCAACGTTGCTGTTCATCCCGTTATTTATGTTAGGCGTGGCATCGAGGTCTTCTGGAACTCCATAAAGCCATATTGAGCCCTGAAACCCCGCAGCGACG
Organism: Pezicula rhizophila; assembly: GCA_022190145.1. Classification (NCBI taxonomy): domain Eukaryota; kingdom Fungi; phylum Ascomycota; class Leotiomycetes; order Helotiales; family Dermateaceae; genus Pezicula; species Pezicula rhizophila. The sequence goes on along the minus strand of JAJONI010001685.1, from coordinate 4,525 downwards.
AGATCGCCTGCATCGCTTGCCGCGGGGAGGGTTGACGGCAGCAAGTGAGAGACAGAGCCAAACTCTGCGGTGGGACCCGTAAAATATGTGGTCCCATTGCGTAGATCATCTATGCGGACTGCTCTAAATGTTTCAAAAACTCGATCGTAAGTAAATGTCCAACTGGCCTCGTCATCCAGATGACTCGGGAGAAGAACAGCATGGCTGCAGTCTCGACTAAGGTTAGGAAACAGAAGAGAATTCGTCCATAATGCACTGACACTTTCCTCTTGCAAGGAACTTCCTGGGTCGTAATAAGGTGCAGTCAGAACAACCGTGCTCGGATTTCGTGATTGTAAGGTTGTTCCAAGCAGTTGCGTACTATCTCCAGAAAACGATAATGAATCTACGGCATAACACTTCACTGATCTTCGCTCTATGCTAGCTCCTGGGTGTAAAGATGACACTTCTACCCCGGAATCATATGCAGCAGCTAGAACAGAACCCGTCGGTGAGAGCGCAATTGTCCTCGGAGTATGATCTAAAGCAACTGCTTGTGTATGTTTTGGATGTTCCCCAGTCAAGTCATATAGGTCGACCTGGAGGTCTGTTGAGAGAACTGCCAATAAGGACCCATCATCTGTGATGGTCGAAGCTACCGGTCTTCGAAATATCTTAAGCTCCCGTTTAACTACTATTTCCGGAGCTGTCACATCAATAACGTGTATTCGAGACGAACTATATGCCAAAACATAATGGCCCTTCGAGGAGAGGCTGAAGTGGAAGGCTTCGCCTCCGGGAGCTGACGAAGAGCTTATAGACGTTGAAACCAAGTTTATGATAGTCTCTCGAGGTCGCAGATAGGCTTCAAATAGATTGCGCTTGACCTCGTGCGCGAACAGTCGCCGGAGCTGAGGCAAACAGTCCTCGCCTTCTGGAGGGGTATTCGAGCGATGGGCACTGCTGTACGATGGGCAGTTGGATAGCTGACGAGCGTAAAGATATGAACGATCCGCAACCGCCCGCCACCTTCTATTTAGGAGCAGCAAAGATGCGAAGGAGTTCGGGCAGGTATAATCGAGGATTCTGGTATACAGAGTTAGTTGGGGAACAGAAGAACAGAAGGCTCGAGGAGGATCTAGCACTCACTGTTCAATGATCTCATCAGGCAGTCTATGAAAAGGTTGGCTTCTCTCGTCAAGTTCCGGCTCTGAAGATAGTCCGCCATCCTTGACAGGCGTTGAGGGAGTCGCAAGGCTAATCGTCGCCATGTCTGGGTCGCAATACCGGGGGGGTCACAAATAGATGGGTTTGCGATGCTCATATGTACTCAAACGCATATATCTACATTAGTAAGGAGTATCGCATTGCGGACTGACTAATGGAAGGGATGTGTAGTGAATAACGAAGCTGTGATCACAAAGACGTCACTTGTGCTTCAGAGATAGAGAATGTTTTGTTACAATATACACGCGCGTCCTTGGTTGATCGCCGAGGGACAGAGGCTTGGTAGTGGGCGGCTACAAGGATGGCGTCGATCCAATCAATATTTGCATCACCACGTTCGCCCACTTCGCCCACTTAGCCCACTTTTAGTTAGATAAATTTACGATAAGGATCGGGGTACAGGTTTTGGTTTCCTTTGACACCTAACTGTTGAACATATCTGATTGCGGTGAAGTACCTTTGACCCACCAGATCGAACCAAATTGTGTTGCCAAGTACCAGAAGTTTGTTGGTTGTCCAGCTGCACGTCTAAAATTATTTGAATTGATTCGCTGGTAGGCTCCAGGTACTGTTGTAATCTTACATAAATACGAAGTAGCTTGCTTACATACGGTAAGTACGGAGTACAGTAGTTCTATAAAAAGAAAAAGAAAAAAAACGCTGGGGTCCATTAGCCGTTTCAAGCGAGGCCAAGCGAAGAGGGAGGGGTTGTGGGTTGTACGAAAGGGGGTATTAAGAAATGAGGGACACCCCTTGGCTAGCGTGATAAATTATGCGCACCTTTTAGCGCTGTATGATTCATATTACGCAGTCAAAGTCTTCTAAATCGCAACTAAGCGAGGCTTCTGAACAGGGGGGGTGTCCCTCATTTTTTAATACCCCCTTTCGTACGATATACCTCGCTAGGTTGTAGGTAAGTTTCGTCTAAGTCCACAAAAAATCATACAGAATTCAACAAACAGCCTGAACAAAGTCAACAAAACATGCTACTGTATCTATCTATCTCTCTCTCGTATTCAATAAATAACCCCTTCTTTTTGATAAATACAAGATTACCCATACTCCGTTCATTCAGTCAGTCAGTCAGCCAGTCCCTCTAGTCAGAGTCGTCTTCACCGTCAGCTTGGTCCTCTCCTCCAGCAGAGTTGGCAAAAGCACCAGTGGTCTTCTTAAAGGCTGTAGCGCGATGCTTCTCCAGCTCATTTGCCTCATCCATCATGTGAGCCGGCGCCTTGGAAATCATGACCTTGGAAAGCTCGACGCTTACGTCCTCGATCTTGGCCATATTCTTCTTAACCAATCCTGACATCTCATTATCAGCAAGAATTCGTTGATGTAGAACGCAAGATAATGATGCTCATTGGGTCAGAGAAATGCATACCGGCAACATGGAGCTTCTCGAAGGTAGGCTTGTTCTCGACCAACAGGTTAAGCTGGATTTCGGTGAGTTTGACAATAGTCCTTATCTGCTCCATGATCTTCTGGCTCTCCTCGTCTGTTGGGTTGGTGCCCTAACAGTTTTATTGTTAGTCAAGGCTGGTGACGGGTCGAATCTTGTGACAAACATCATATTCCTTGATCCCCTTCTTGATCGTTGAGACTATAGAGTTACTCTTTCTTCCCAGCTTGATAGCATCGCCCAGTGACATCTTGTCTCCCTTGCTAACGATCTTGTTGGTCTTGGTGACCTTGCGCTCAATGTCACTAAGATTCTTCTGAACCTTGTCCATTTTGAATTTGGTATCAAACTTTTCGACGTTTAAACTGGAGGTTTGATAATTGCTGTGTTTGGATGCTGTGAGAAGCTTGATGATTTTCAAGCCCCCTCAAGGCGCTGTTCTCGGTTCTTATATACTTCTCTGTCCACAGACAAACAGATAATGACCGCTATTTCAATTAAGTGGCCACCATGGTGAAGCAGAGAGACTAACTATGAAAGCGCCAGCTTAAAAAAATGAAGCTTTTTGACATGCCGAGCTTGAGACCAGTCTGTATTTTCTATATGCATTGAGGTCGACAGCAGCTTTAACCCGATGCGAGTGGCTGTTAGAGCTTCGGCGGTCCTCTCAAGCTCTCCTCGGATCACTTGATATTCATGCTTGACTGCCAAAGCCCTGCGAGCTATGTAAGAACTACTACCGGTAGATTGTGTCAGCATGGTGGTGAAATCTGCCTCTGTGCGGGGTTGGCCATAGTTCATATTTTATATTTGTTTCGCCTTAGTTTGAAGCGATTCGTCAATCCACTTTAATCCCCCAGAAACGCATATCTTTACTATGCGGCCGAGGTATCTTCTAACTTAAACCTGGAAGTTGAACTGTAGTTGCGATATTTATCGTCACATGAAAACCAAAGATGCCCTGTCTCGGTGCTTTAATAAATAAATATAGAGAGGGATGCCAACTGGTCTACCTGCAGGCGGGTATCCTGCCTTCTCTCATCGCAATACCTTGCGAAAGCATAACACTTATCTCATTCTATTGTGGCGTGGGAACAGGGCCCACGGCAGAGAGTTTTACTTTCTGGATGGTCTATTGAAAGCTATCGGATTCAATGGTCATAATGCTCGAACAATAGCAGTACCTGTAGCAGTGAGAAGACTTAAAGCAACCTGTTGAGATACGGCCTAGGTTCACGGTGCTCTTCATCTGTCCATTTCAATGTCGGCCACTTATTTCGATTCTGAATAGGGTAAACATTAATACTTGACCTTATGTCACGGAGGAAATCGAGCTCTAGAAGGTCGTCTTTAGAGGTTGAAAAGCAGGGTATAAAGGAGTATTATTGTAGGGATTAGGGAGCCCGAGAAGTGGTCAGATTAACTCTATATATAGGCTCGGGAGGGCCCACTTTTCTGTGATACCTTGCTACAGACAACAAGCATATCTAGCAGGCAAGAGCCATAAAACTCTACTTCTTCCCATAGCCAACATTTTCGATAGCCAAGTAGCAATTTTTTTTTTCAGTATCATCGCTTCTTATTTACAAATAGCCACCAATACGTTCCAAACCCAACAATTAAGGCTTAATTTACAGCATAAAAGTTTGTCATAACACAGTGGCGGTTGACCAGTGTTCAAATTAGCGCTAGAAGGACTAGAAGTGACATATCAAGAATACTCCACACTTTAATTACTACTTCACCTTAATGATCAACATAAACCCAATCCCTATCTCGCCAATGCTTTAACTCCTAAGAATTCTGTATCAACAGTCTTTACAGCATCACAGAAAGAAAACTCCAAGATTAATTCCACAGACAACACTATCAAGAAAGGAATTAAGTTCAAGTCACACCCATATTCTCATTACGAAATTA
>JAJONI010001684.1:0-10794 GCA_022190145.1 Pezicula rhizophila | reverse complement strand
AGTTGTCGATCCAAGGACATTACTATATATATCCTTAAGCTCTAGACTAATTATTAAAGTAACTTGTTGCTCTGGACAAGGAAAATGGACTAAACTAAACTTGTAATATACAATGCCACTGAATCTAGATTTTAATGTTTAAATCATGAAAATTACACTGGGTTGGCAAATGATCAGAACCAGAGGAAGTAAGTCATGAGATGTACAAAAACCTGTATCGATGACGATCTTATGAATTGACGATGGATACTCAATGATGAGCACACAAATCTTGGCCATGTGCTAACAAGATATGAAACATAATAATAAATCACAACTCTATCATACTTACGCAGCCCTGAGCTAATTATTACCGTAAGAATTGTTATCCTAATAATTATGCTTGTATTAATCCAATAAACACTTACAATCAGCCAGGACCTTCCCTAGACTCAGTGCCTGCCCTTGAGACCCTACTACCAGGCAAAGAACTTAAATCTCGTAATAAATTCCCTAAATTTTCGACTAGGGGAGGTAATGGTTCTTCCAAAATAGGGAAATTGCCCCTGTAGATATCACGCGCAACTCGCAATACCCTGTCCGTCGCTTCCAAAGGCACGAAAGCACTCTCTTGTCTATCGTAATTAGACGTAATTGTTAGACCAGGAATTCCATCGTCGGTGCTTAAGAATGTTCGGATTGTCGTTGTTTCAGCCTCATTGAGCCTCACTTGCGTGGTGGACTTTTTGGTGGTCGACGATGTTGTGGACTTTTGATTAAGGCCCGGAGGCCCTGATTGCATCATAAGGCCATACACCCAGAGTGTAAGACTAGCATAATAAACTGCTATTGCATTGAAGCCCCGGAGTCGAGCAGAGGCCAGCCGTTTTGCTGCCCGAAGTACTTGGCCTGCATGCCAGATGGCAGTTCTTGAATTGGGGCTCCGGGACCAATTTTTGAACACGGCTGTTGCTTGCTTGGCTTCATCCTCGCCGTATTTCCCCGCGAAGCGTTGGAGTTCATCTGGGGGCGAATGGAGGATCAACATGAATAGTTCTGCTATAAGCACTGCGTCCGGGGAATTCCTCGTTAAGTGAGGGAGTTTCGCGGAAAACTCAGATATGTCCCGATATAATTCTCGATGCTCAGTCAGGAGGCTTAAACGATGTGCTGATTTAGACTCCGGGTAGAAGAGCTTGGATTGATCATATGCCCATATTTGAGCCCAGAAGCCGTGGAGAATGGTCAGTGTGCAAAGATGTAAGTCTACATGATCAGAGACTGCCTCGAGAATGTCGATGTTTTGCATGGCATCCATGAAGTTTGGAATGTCAGTGCAGGGCTGTATTTTGGAGTGATATAGGTTTCGCCATTCGATAGCTGTCGAGGCACGCCAGAGATCGCGTGGACACGGCATAGGAAATTTGAGCTCAGTGAAATATATCAAAGGAGGCTTTTGCATTCCGATAGATGCATGAATATCATGGATGAAGAGGTGTATGATAAGTCTATTTCAAGGGGTTAGTTGGCCCACAGAAAAATTTTGATCTCAGCTTACCGCTTGTATGATTCTGCTTCGGCCCATTTTTTCCATTTTGATTCCAGAATGGCGCCTGAGTCATGAATATCAGGAATTGCAGTAAAATAAGAACGGTGGGCACCAAAGTAACCTCCTCGGCGAAGCATCTAACTTTTGTGAGCAGTTTCTCCTTAGGGTGTGGATTATACAACGCTAATGATATTGGTGCGGGAAGAGTACCATCAGACTTGATGGGCTTACTCTCTAATGTAGATTTCTTTTTCAAGGGAGGGAGCTGTAGTATGACGGCAAACTAAACTTACGATGACTGGAGGTTGTGCAAAGCTTTCGGCAATCTCCATTCTCCTTTTGAAGCCGCTCCATAGTCCTACATCGAGGCACAGCATAAAAGCTTGCAAAGTCTCTAAGTTTCGAATTTTGCTATTGTTTTGTTCCCATACATCAGCTACTGTATGCCTCACTACTTCTTGTAATGCAAGGCCCATTTTCCAGATTGCAGGGATCGATATTGAAGTAGAACCTGCAGCTACAATAGCATTTAATAACTGGGGAATGGTCCGGCTAGGTTCGAAAGTCCCAGTATGTATTAGATTATCGACTCGGTATTTATCTTGGACGAAAAATACTTGTATGATATGGTTTAACATAGCCAATGATGGGAAAGAAGGCACTTGTGATGGATTTTTCCTCTGCATTGTGAACAGCAGTGAAAGCATCTGGTCTCTCATCTTGGATGTAATGCAACATGAGGCGAACTCTGCAAGGTTTGTTTCTGGAGAGGATGGGGTCAGGGCTGAAAGAATATCGTCTTCATCCACATTGAGATCAGCTTGGTCATTCAATGCATGATCACTGGGCGTCGGTCCTAGTTGCGACTGAAGTTAGTGATTATGAAATCACCAGGACCCTATTGAGAGATTACAAAGCCAGCGAGAATCAATAGAATCGAAATTGAGGAATTCGTTCCCATTCAACTTACTATAAAGCCATGGAGATCGTTCAAACGCAGCACGTCGTCTTGAAACATCTTTAGTCCTTTTATTTGAGGATCTCTGATCTTGATTACCATTATCTTCTGGAGAACTGCTATCGATGTTCTGATATGCGAGCTCAACACTATCAAGGTCAATATCCCATAGAGAAAAGTCAAGGTCTTGATCCCCAAATGTAATGTCTTGGGGAAAGTTTGGAGCGCCGTTGCCATTGGCAAATGTGAAGTTATTGAACGAGTCATCGAAATAAGGTTCAGTGGTTACTGGCAGTAGATTAACTCCATTATAGTATGCGGATCCCGAATTCTGCGCTTCGCTCTGTGGAGGATTCATAGAGTGGTCGTAATCCAAGTTCTGCTGAAACGCTGTAGTATTTGTCATGTTATTATTAAACATGCTAGAAATATGTTGAGTGGCTTTGCCACTTGACAGAGCTCTGGACATAGTATTTTTTTGTTGCGTCGTTGCGCTAGCCTGCTGATGTGCAGATGCCATCTCAAATTGAGGACCACCGTTTCTACTTGATGCCGGAGAATTGCTTTGGGCGTTGTTTGGGGACATCTCGCATGAGATGCCTTTTTTCACACATCTTGCACAAGGTTTCTGATCTTGACATTTGGCCTTCGCGGATACACAAGCTAGACAGGCAGCAGAAGCTCTGTCTGCTCTCTCGATCCTTGTGCTCCCATTGCTCTGTCGATCATGACTCCCTCGATGACGTGAGAGCAAATCTGCCCTGTTGAAGCTTTTGGTACATTGGTCACACTTGAAGGGTCTTGCGTTCTCGTGGCTTTTGAGGTCTATACAGAATGGTTTTCAGGGGTTGGTACGGAAGGTGTGTGAGACGGGAAGACCTACGTCGGTTGACTATTGTATGAACCTGATATCAGCAAAACCTCAAACTAAATGATGACCAGACGTTTTAAGGATAGCAAAGACTAACGATGATCGGCCCTCTCATAGATGCGGTTACAGATGCGACATTGGTGTGAAGGCCCTGACTGTGGCGGTTGTGCACCGGCTGACGCCGGGAGGGGTGGTGGCTGCTGCTGCTGACTCTGTTGATTTAGAGTAATAGTAGTAGTAGTAGTAGTAGTCGTAGTAGTAGGGGACAAGGGGAGATTGAAATTATCAGAGCCAATTCCTATTGCATCGCACAGAACTCTCATGCCAGAATCCGTATCCATACTTTTGCGTACGAGGTACGGAGTATGGTGTCGTGATTCTCGCATCACCGGAATTGAAGGGAGGCGGGGAGATTGCGGAGGGTGTTCTTCTCAAACCCAAAGAAGAAATGGCGTCTTCGGCAGTTACCGTGCAAAAAGTACCATTTCCGCCCACATCGGCTCGAAGCCTTCAGCGCGCCCGTGTCCTTGCTCCTTGTCGTTCTTCTCTCCCCCCCTCCTTCCGGTGCCGCACCATCGTAACCATCTCGACTAAATGGTCGATTCCACTTACAGTAAAGCTGCAGCAGGCCACGTCCCAAACATCTTCTTAACTTCCCCCACATCGGCTGGCTTCCTACTCCATACCCCAAAGATATCGAAGGCAAGGCCAGGCCAGATGAGATATGTATCAAAGATAGCTCGAATAGCTTCTACTAGGCCTACCTCTCTCCCCCCCCACGCACCCCTCTCCTCACCTTCCAATTTGCAGACTCTTGTCTTTTGATAACCTCAAATTTCCTGCAATTTACGGATTATTCCACTCTGAATTATTAACTCTGAACCACAATGCCTTCCGCCACTTCTACTTCGAGCACTGCAACGCCAGTGCATTTCTTCTCGCATGGATCAACAATGATGCTCGGTGAGGAATCGAAGTCTGCCACATACTGGAAGAAATGTGGTGACGAAGCGCTTGCGAATGGTGTCAAACACATTGTGATGATGGTACATTTGTTGCCTCAACCCAATTACGTACAAGCTGACAAGAACCACAGGGTGCACATTGGGCAACTTTGAACGATGAGATTGAAGTAGCCATGAACCCCAATCCCGATAAATCTCCCGTGGCATATGTGCATCCATCAAAATACGTCGACTACAAACTCAATCCAGATCTTGCTATGGGAGAGCGAGTAATCCAGCTTCTGAAAGACGCCGGTCTCAAGGCAAAGGCTAATACGAAATTTGACTGGATCCACGACACATATCTCATTTTGATACGCATGTTCCCCGCTGGATGTCCCCCGACAACAATCGTCAGCATGAACGCGCGCTACGATCCGCATTACCATGTGAAAGTAGGAACAGCTCTTCGCTCACTACGGCTGGAGAAAGAGAAGGTTCTTTTCATTGGTACTGGAGGTGCAGTACATAACTTATACCGCAATCAATGGACCCAGATGCTCCTCTACCGAGATAACTTCGCTATGGTAAATCCACCTGAAGCACCGCTCATGGACTTTCGCCAGGAATTTGAAGATGCTATCACAAAGCATAGTGGGCCTGCGCTGCGCAGGAGCATGACCATGTTGATGAAAATGCCGAATTATCGTGAGGCACATGCTACTGATGATCACTTTATGTCTGCGCTTTTTGTAGCAGGCCTTGTTGGGGATGAAGAGGATATAGGAACCAAAGCTGTGCTTGGTGCTGAGGACTGGGAACTTCAAAATATGTGTAATTCGCAATTTACACTAGGATCTTGGTGATTTGTGGATGAAGGTTGGAGTAGTTATATTTGGCGTTCGGAGTCATACAGTGTTGGAAACAATGAGTAAATGATTGTAACAACATAATGCTTGCTGCGACTCATACATTTATGTTGGAAGAATTATGGGAATTGAAAGGTACTTGAAGTTACTAGTCACTTAGTGGAGATCAGAACCAAGCAAAAAATTAAGGAATCCTCTATCTCTACCACTCTCACAACGGCCAGTGCGCACAACTTCTGAACACACGCAACTGAAATAGACCGATAAAATCTCTAATTACAATATCTTTTGTTACTTGATGTAAAGCCTCACTAAGAAGGGATTGGATGACGAGGAGGATAAGGTCCCTAATGTGACATGCTTTTCCTCATAAAACTCAAATCAACGGATATTGCTAAAAGTATACATACCATATTTCTCTTTCCCGACCAGCAACCCAAGATCAAGTACCTATTGCTTCACATAAAATCTCCACCCCTCCCTCCCTAATCTGAAAAGTCCATAGCTAACAGAAGGCAAAATAACAAAGGCCGTAACTCCTAATCCTAGGAAAATACCTTGCTCGAAGAATCCAATCGCATGACCTGGTCTTTGTCCCGTTGGTTTCAGCGGAATAATAGCTTTCTCTCTCAACATGTCGTCTGTAGGCAATCCTTCAATGGGTTTGATAAATTGTGGACGTGGCTTCGAAAACATATCTGGTGTGTAACGTGGGTGTAGAGAGTGGGGATAGTTTTGGGGAGAAGCTGGTCCAATGAGGAGTTGGGCAGGTATTTGGTTGATGTAGGTTACAGCGCTGTCGAGTTGTTCGCTGAGGAACTTGGCGGCTGATGGAGAGGCGAAAAGGTAGGTTGATAGATGAGTGGGGGTGTTGCGTTGGGTTGAAACGCTATCTACGAGGCCGGTGCTGGGGAGGGTGATGATGTATGGACCGGTTATCTTGCTAGTGAGTATTGGGCATGATCTGTACTTTGTTTTAGTGATTGTTTTAGGAGTTTGTTTTTGGGAGGGGGGTATTATCACCTGTCTGTGACTTCAACTACTGTCAAACCTGGGACGAAGTTGTGAGTCTTTACTTGGCCCTTCGCTTCCGCCGCTCTTAAGACCTGCTTTATCTCTTCATCAGGTTCTCTAGCTGTAGTCTCGGACGCTTGCCTCCCCAGTGATTTGGCGTGTGAAATACATGCTTTCCCAAACGCTTCTCTAACGAAGTCATTGACAATCACAAGGTCTGGGGCATATGGGGATGTCCCATAATTAGATAGGCGAGCCGAGATGATTGTTTTGGCTGCAAGCTCAATATCTGCTGATCTATCTACTACAGCAATACTTCGGGATTCCGCTGGTGATGCCATAGATTTTATTTGCGAATTCGTACTGGTCTGATTGACCAGGAGGTTGACTTTTGAAACATGGTCTGGCTGTAGGCTTGTGGCAGAGACGTAGAATGTGTCTTGGTCGAGGGAAGAGATAAGGATGGAGGAAAGAAGAGCGTCGATTGGCTTTTGGGACCCTTCCAGCTAAATTTCAGAATGAGTAAATCATCTAACAGTCCGTTGAACCAAAACTTACTTCCAGAAGAACGCAATTTCCTCCAGCAATTGCTGCAGCGAGCGGCGTCACGGCCGAGTAGAACCGACTGTGCTCCGATGGTTTAATAGCTACCAAGCCCAAACCATTTCGTCGACCAAGATTGTCAGTACCTGTTGTGACAAGATACTCATCCTTGATCGACTTGTCAAAATCCAGGCTCCCATAACACTGTCGCACTGAATCCATGGCAAGGAAGAACTCCGTCTCAGCTTCCGTCGCGGTGAGCGATGCGCTGCTTGAGATAGCATTGCAAATGGCATCTGCGCTCTCTCGTAGCCCTACATGTAGTTTGTAAAGCTCATTTTGTCTGTATCTCACATTCTCTGCCCTGCCATCTGTGACGGCAGCTAGGAGTGCTTCCATGCCTTTTCCGAGTTCTTTCGCCATAGTTCAGATAGTTCAAAAGGCAATTGAGGAGAAATATTGCTGAGAAGGGAAATGTTGGATGATGTGGATATGGATATATCGAAAGACACAACAAACTGGATAACTTCCCTCTTGCAAGAGAGTAAAGAGAGAAAGTAGTTCGGCTTGCAAGGATCCCAGGGCCCCCCGCAGTCTAGGACGTCCTCCGGGGGCGCGTTTCGACTAATTACTACTTTTACTACTACTAGGTGGGGCCGAAGGGAGGCGGAATGTGGATGAAAGCTACCAAAATCCCCAGATTCCCCCCAAGTCTTGGCTGGCAGGGGCTGCTCTGAGGGCGTCGCGCTTCGTTCGATAAATCAGGATAGGAATGAGCTAAGCTGACGATTCCTCAAGATTTATCGTGATACTTGAAAACAGCAAGCACCTTTCTATCCACCAACACATCATCCATCACCATGGCTACCACGACAGTTGTTACTGCACACCAAGTGAACCAAGTCCTGGAGGACTACAAGATTCATCTTACCGGAGATGATACTACGACAACAACGCAAGACCAAACAGGTGCAGTTGCCAGTCCTCCAAATTGGCCAACAGACTATTATCGGGTACCTCCATACCGTCCCATAAACCGGTAGGCAGGCAGAAGGGACCGACCGCTACGATGGACACTTCTAACTGAGAATGGCACAGGAACCTTGATTTTGAACAGCGAACACTTGGAAGTAACGGATTCGAGACTGCCTTTCTGATTATTATGTTCAGTGGAGTGTCGCTCAATGCTGTAAGAGATGCCAATCCAATAAATACTAGCTGGATTGAGCTAACCTCCTGTTTGGAAGACGATTGCGAAAGCCTGGGGGGCAACTGGAGGTCCTTTCTTTCCGGGACTCTTTAGATATGCGATAGGAGGCGAGTGGTAGAGAGATGCTTGGATGCTAGTTGAAGGATGGGATTTTTGGATTGAACAGCATGCGTGTCATCACTGGATTGTTGTATGTTTGTTCATAGAACTTTTTTTTTGGATTTGGCGTTGGGGCAAATCAAATGATCAAATCTCGCTAAAATGTCACTCAAATAAATGTCTTGCTCCCCTTTTCTCGTCTTTCCTCCTTCACATCTCTCTCCGTCTTCTCCTTCTCCTCCCTCTCTCATCAAGACGACCCCTACAACGGGAATTGACAGCACAATGAAGGTATCATGCGATATGTGCTTCGGTATTCTTATGACACTCCGAGATGGTCAGGTTGCTCAGGTCCCATGTGGAGAAACGGGACCACTTGCGTAGCGCTGTGTTTCGCATGTATCCTTCGCACTGTACGGAGTACCACCCACACTTCTCCGCAAAAGTCCTTGAGCACCCGGAAGGGTGGGAGTTAACCCCTCAATCACGTGTAATACAAGTTGTTAGCACTCCTCTGAGCTTCACTTCATCTTGGTAATTCTTTTGTTGTATCACATTACGATTCATCATTCACCGTCGCCCATCATGTCTGAAGCCAATACTCTCAAATCTCTACTCGAGATTACGGAAGACAAGGAGAATGCATTAATCTTCGAAAAGAACGTCTCCATTCCTAGGACCCAAGAGCTACCAATCCGTTGCAATGTCTATAGACCAATTGCACCCGTGAATACGAAGTTTCCTGTCCTAGTAACGTATGGCCCGTATGGAAAAGACATACCATACGAGAAGTAAGTTTCACGTCGAAGTTCTCCATACTGTGAACTTCTTCTGATAGGAGACAGCTTCTTTGCCAAATCATTTAGTGAAGTCAACCCTGAACATAAGTCAAAATACAGCGCATGGGAAACCCCTGATCCGGTTTACTGGACTAAGGAAGGCTATGTCGTAGTTCGAGCAGATGAGCGTGGTCTTGGGCAATCACCTGGTGTTCTCGATACTATGTCGAAAGGAACCAGCGAGTGCTTCTTTGATGTGGTGGAATGGGCAGCAAAACAGCCATGGTCTTCTGGGAAAGTTGGACTTTTAGGTCAGTAGCTATGCACAGTTGTTTTATTGGTACCTGACAGACAAAATGTCTAGGCATCTCTTATTATGCTGGAAGTCAATGGCGTGTGGCTGCTCGAAGGCCAAAAGGCTTGGCAGCAATCATACCCTGGGAGGGCATGTCGGACTACTACCGTAAGAATATTCTCCCAAACCAAAACCATTGTGATTGATATATCAATCCAAGAAAGTAATTCTGACTGGTTGCAGGTGACAGATGCCGGCACGGAGGTATACTTTCAAATGCCTTCATTAAATTCTGGTGGGATCGACAAGTGATTACCAACCAGTACGGAAAACCTGGCAGAGCAGCTTCCAAGTGGGGTGAAGATACTCTAGAGGGCGACCTCCCAGATCATGTGCTAAAGGCGAACCGAAGAGATCAGAACGAGGACAATGCTGCAAATAAGTTCCGTGATGACGAGTACTATTCCTCGAAAGAGTTCAATCTTGAGGATATTGAGGTCCCTCTTCTGTCTGTCGCAAATTGGGGTGGGATTTTACTGCATCTTCGTGGCAACGTGGAAGGATATATGTGGGCAGGATCAAAATTCAAATATCTCCGATTCATCACAGGCCGTCACGATCTACCATTTTACTACCACGACGAAGTAGAGGTTCAAAAAAGCTTTCTTAGTGCCTTCTTGAAAGGTGAAGATACTGTAGGATGGTCAGTACCAGGAAAGGTTGCACCTGTGAGCATGGTCTTACGGAAAGGAAACGTCGGCTTCAATAACCCAGAATTTGAGGCAACTTACAGTCGACGAGAAGAGGTTGCATGGCCGATTCCAAGGACACAATACATCAAGTATAATCTCCACGCCAATGGATCACTAAGTACCACAAAACCGGAGACGACCTCTACGAAGAAATCCTACAAAGCGCTAGGAAATCTCGAAAACCCAAGCCTCATACAATTTACCACTCCTCCTTTTGAGCAAGACACAGAGTTCACAGGTCACATCGTTGCACACCTAAACGTCTCGGTAACACCAGAAACTCCTAGTCCAGACAATGATATTGATCTCTTCATCACATTGCGCTATATTTCACCGGATGGTGTAGAGGTTCATTACACTGGCACTGCAGGGGACCCAATCCCGCTCGCTAAAGGCTGGCTCCGGGTATCGCTTCGCAAGATCGACGAGTCGCACACCAAAAACCGTCCTTATCTACCATGGAGAAACTACTTCAAGGCAGATGTGCAGGCTGTTGAAGGAGATAAAATATATGGTGTTGATGTGGAAATTTGGCCTACAAATGTTATTGCTGAAAAAGGCGGCAAGCTTGTTTTTGAGGTAGCCTCAGGAGACACACAGGGCAGCGGTATTTTCCAGCATTCTAGTTCGAGTGATAGGTAAGTTGTCCCTCAAAATTCTCACAATTTAAAAGGTCAAATAAGCTGATGAAAATAGAACACCTGAGAAACTCGCCGGCATTAATCATATGCACTTTGGGGAGGGTCTTGACAACTATGTTACTTTGCCCATGATTCCTCAAGTTTAGACTCAGTAAAGGAAAGGAGACTATATTATTTTGAATAGGGCGTTAGTTTTTTCCCCTGCATTTAGATAGAGCTTCTTCTTGTAAATTAATTCAACGTGGGTGACTACACTTGCTTTAGAAAACTCACTTGGTATACGTAGCTCAT
>JAJONI010001683.1:0-10794 GCA_022190145.1 Pezicula rhizophila | reverse complement strand
AACAATTATCTATTCGAAAGGCTAGCTATCTTCTGCATAGGTAGGAACTAATGTCTGGAAAGTCTATCAAAATAACGGAGATGTCAAGGTCACATGAATAATTATTACATTTAGGGGGTATTGGCCCTAGTGATAACCAGTCATCAAGATTGTTTTATTAGGATAGTGACGGTCTGCAACTAGGGCAATGATATTCCAACTCTAGGTATACTAGTTCTCTTTCTGCTCAGTCTGTATGTTGAGAACTATTGCTTTCCTCTCTACTAGTTTGATTGCCTTTGAGTCTCTTAATAAATTCTGTAGATTGAGCAGCATACTCGTATGTGGAGCGGATAGTTGATCCGTATTGATAGAATAAGAAAAAAAACGGAACACGTGCGAGTGAGAGAAACGCTAGAACTGAAGATGCCTAGTAAATACCTAGCGCATCATGCAATTGTGACGTAAATAAGTGGAAAGCTGCACCGAAGAGCGATCGTAGGATGGAGTTTGCTGCTAGCACTATGGTAGTGTGTATTGTGTATGCGTCGATAAGATAGTTGATAACACTCTGGAACACCAAGACCATTCCAAATCCGAATGGTACTCCGGCCGCGATACTAATTATCTAGTGAAAAGAAGGGTCGTTCGTATAAGCAAACTAGAATAGTCCTATCAGAAGCGACACAGAACTAACTAGAGCTGGTAGAAGCTGATTTTCGGGAGGTGTTCCCCTAAGATCGTTTGCTAGTTGAACAAAATGTTGATTCGAGTATATTGTATACGCAATTGCAAATAACATTCCCGCTATGATTCTGAGAAACGAAAGGCCGCTAGCAGCTTGAACCCATTCTCGATTTTGTTGATAGACAATGGGGAATGCAGTGAAGAGCATGTAAAGAGTCCCGGAGATGATTGCAAGACCCAAGGACGCCACAATGCAGATATAATGCAGCTCATCATTGGTGCTGGCCCTTAATTGTGATTAATGATGCTCATATAGTGCTTCCCAGCTACCTTCGAAGAAGAACAGGGGCATATGTCTCGGGGAAGGTTAGAGTTCCAAGAATCCAGACTGTACAGGAAAACAGAGCTCATCAAATATCAAAGTTTTGATTTACATCCATAGCTCATTCTCTAAATAAAATGAGATGCTAACCCTCAATATATTTGTCAAAAAGCCTGCCCAGTAATTTTGCGCTTTTTTTGGGATATCTTTTAGCACCGTCCTTGTAATCAACATACGTCACCCCAAATCTAGTGCCGTAGCCATCTTGCCATTCAAAGTTATCCAGCAGGCTCCACGCCATGTACATCATGACATTGACGCCATCTTCATTCCTGGCCTTGACAAGCTGTTCTACGTGTTCCTGAAAGAAGTTGCACCGGAAAATGTCATTTAAGGCCTCTTGTATTGGAAGGCCATGCTCTCCTTTGATGCTAGTTCCGTTTTCAGCAACATATATCTTACTTTGATATCTGTTATGAATGAAGTTAAGTACTTTCCGAAAGCCTTCAGGATTAGGACGCAACCAGGTGCCTTCCGTCTCCGGTCCGATGAGTTCACCTTTGCTGTTGTACGGCAGGGCTTCGACATTGCCGAGGGTATCGTCGACGTTGGCAGTTGTTGACTTATGCTTCACAAAAGTAGCCGTGTAATAGTCTAGTCCGAAGAAATCATTGCTCCCCTTAACAAGTGCAATCTCGCTGTCAGTCCACCTTGGAAGTCGATCACCCAGCTGATCCCTCATACTAGTTGGGTAATCGCCAAAGTAGATGGGGTCAGCAAACCACTGCAAATTAAACTCGCGGAATCGGATGCTGGCTTCGTGGTCTTCTGCACGAGCATCATCCCAAGGAAAAGGCCATAATGCTTGTGACATGTTAGATGATAATATTTCTCTACAGATAGACAGTACTCGCCCCATAAAGTGATTCCAATCTCGCCCCCGTAAGCGGATTTGAATTCTTCTCTATAAATCTTCACTGCCGTTCCGTGAGCAAGGAGGAGATTATGTCCCACGATCCAACATTCGCGACTACTGTCACCTTCGTTTGATTTGGTGCGATCGCTGCACCGTCCGGGCGCATGGTGCCCGGTATTGTACCCGTACGTAGAGATGATAAGCGGCTCGGTAAAGGTCATCCATATCTTAACATATTGGCCGAGTGCTTTGAAGAGAACGCGGGCGTAGTTTGCAAAGTCGGCAACGAACTCAGTCTTGTTAAGCGGACCTCCATATCTCTGGAACAGAGATTCGGGGAGGTCCCACTGGTAGAGTGTAACAACAGGCTGAATCCCCGCATGCACAAGGTCGGAAACGAACGTCACATAGTGGTGCAAGCCTTGCTCATTTATAGGATCATTTCTTCCACCTAGGGGAATAATTCTGGACCTACAGGACAAGTTGGTGTTAGGCCTCTAAAGCAAATATCAAGACGGATATTTAAACATACCAAGACACAGAGAATCTATATGCTTTCGCACCATACGACTTGAGCAGCGCGATATCTTCACCTGTGCGATTGTACGAATCGCAGGCGACATCACCGGTGGAGCCGTCGGCGATTTTCCGTGGTGTTTGGCAGAAGGTATCCCAAATGGAAGGAAGCCGTCCGTCTTGAGAAACCGCACCTTCAACCTGGTAACTGGCCGTGCCAAATCCCCATAGGAAATCCTTGGGTAACGACATGATGCAAATAATTTCAAAGGGGCTTATAGGGTTAAAGGTTATATAGACCAAAATTAACCAGAGGTTGACGAGAGATGAAATAATGGAATGACTACGGCGCTCAGACGGACGAATAGGGAATCATTTCCTAAAACGACGACATTCTCCACCGGATGCGCGAAACTCGTGCCTCGGTATAATTAAGAATAAACATGAAATCTTTTAGTTCCAAATCAGACTAATCGTTAAGATAGGCACTGTTAGTACCTGTAACAATTCGAACTACATTGTGGAGAGATGCACCTAGTTCACAGTAAGAAGAGGTGTAACTTGGTCCGCATTAACTCACTACGAGGTCGAACCCTACCAAACAAAACAGTTTACGGACTTGACTATTGGGCCGACCAATAGGGTCATCTTGCACCTAACCATACCTCCACCCCATTGCGAGAATATTTATTACTATGAAATTAAATAATTCTGGGGACCGGAAGCTAGTCATACCCGGAACTTGTAGTGAACAGACAGTAGCGCAATCCCAAAAAAGAGAATTCGGGTACTTACTTCAGTAGGCGTAGATCCGGTTCGAGGAATGCTCTTGTAGAGTAGATTATTTATCTAACCATCAGCAAACACTCTATCAGCCTCTACAATCTCGTGCGACGCCCATACGAGATAATTGCCTTAAGCTATGGCATCCCTATCAGTCGAAATCTTTACACCAGCGAGCGGCAAGTACGCTCAGCCTACTAGACTAGTGAGTATGGTGAGGTAGCCTCTTCGAGACCAAACTAAATCTCTCAGGTTTATCAACAGCGAGTTTGTTGTCATAGGGCTTGAGGGCAAGACTTTCGAGGTTATCAACCCATCTACTAAATAAGTAATTACTTTTGTCCATAAGGCAATAGAGAAAGATGTGGACGTTGCTGTCGCAGCGGTGCGCGAGGCCTTCGAAGGTGAATGGCAATGTGTTACCCCACAGGAATGAGGTAGACTTTTGGCCACCCTCTCATCCCTCATTGACAAGAATCTCAGTCTTTTAAGCTCAATAGAATCCCTCGAGAACGGAAAGTCCACTACCATGGCGCGTGGCGATGTTACTGCTGTGGCTAGCTGCTTGAGATATTATGGGGGCTGGGCCGATAAGATTGATGGGAAGGTAATCGACACTAAACCGGCAACTTTCCCATACACACGTCAAGAACCTGTACGGCATGTCCAGATCAAACATCGTTTTCCATGATGCCGATATCGACAAAGCTGTTTCTTGGGTTAACTTTGGTATTTATTATAATCATGGTCAGTGCTGTTGTGCTAAGTCCCAAATATACGTCCAGTCGAGCATCTACGACAAGTTCCTTGAAAATTTCAAGGCTCGTGTGCTTGCGAACAAGGTCGAGGACCCATTTAAGTAAGATACCTTCTAAGATCCACAGGTGTCCAAACTCCAATTTGATCAGATCATGAGCTATATTGAAGAGGGCAAGAAAGCCGGTGCAACTATCACTACAGGTGGGGAGCGTCACGATGACAAGGGATACTTCATCAAGCCGACTGTCTTCTCTAACGTCACCGAAGATATGAAGCTTATGCGAGAGGAGATCTTTGATCCAGTGCGCTGTACCTCCAGGTTTGAAACGGAAGCTGATGTACTGGAGCTTGCTAACAACACGAGTTACGGCCTCGCCTCTGCCATCCATACAAATGATCTAAACACAGCTGTCCGCGTCTCCAACGCTCTCCGTGCCGGTACCGTATGGGTTAACTAGTACAATATGCTACACCACCAGCTCCAATTTGGCGGATATAAGTGAACTAGGTGAAGCCGCCCTGGCCAACTGTATGCAGACCAAGATGATGTCAGTTCGTCTTCGCGATGCTATATTCGGTTGATTCTGGCATTTTAATACGGCTTATAAGAAAACCCTTTTGTGGTTAAAGCCTATCTGTTCTGTCTTGTTAACTATGGCCGTGCTATTGATTTCTTTTTTTTTTAAAAAAAAAACATCTTACATACTGTTCTAGAATAATCTCGTAATGCAGTTGAAGGGTTGGATATTCTACCGGCAGCTGGGCGCCTCCTATTCTACGAAGCCCCTTCTTGCACAGGCTAATTGCTTGAAATCTCCACCTTTATTACAGCGACATGAGTGCCAAACTTCTGAGACCATCACACTTAAAACGCATATTAACCCAATGCAACTGAAATGACTGCTTGCCTCCGTATAGCGCTCGAATATGGATTTAGTGCTAAAACTCCTACATCCCGCAGTTCCAGCCCCATATCCATCCTTGATCTTGGCCCACAACGTGGTTTCGAGAAAGATAATTGTCATTCAGAGTGAGAACATCCCTCTCATCTGCGACAGTGCTAGGGGAGTAGCTGATTACTGTTTCGCACTATTAGCAGGGGAGACGTAGCTATAATTTCGAGCGCGGATTTAGTAGCAAACAATTACCTTGTTCAAAGTCTAGCAACGCTTCAGTCATGTATGAGTTCTCACAAAATCCAAACTCCACGCTCAATGGATCGTCTGGTGCCATGTCTATTAACTCATCATGATACTCAGGTAAAACCTTAGCTTGTGACAATTGCGCGGCCGATGAATCATTGGTAGGTCGTAGAGCTGATGCATCCGGACGGGACTGACTAGTACTGGAATCCGAGATATCTTTACTGAAAGTGACACCACGTTCGTTTGATTGCGAGTCGTTGGCCGCAGTAGGTAATTGAATTCCAAATAGGCTGTTTATTTCTTTAGCCATGACCGAGGACATTAAGTTTCGCAAAATATCTAGGCCTTGGGCCGCAGCAATCGATTTTGACTTCAGGATAGTCTGCATTTCCATCAGACCACGGATACCGATTTTCGACTCATAAGATTCGCGACTGAGCGGCTCAAGACTAGTCATGATAGAAAGTGTAACACCTGCGGTGAACAGATGGAGAGAGACGAATGTAACAGCGTACGTATCAGAGACGTGGCGAAATATTGAAGTTGACCCAACCCTCGATATTTGCAATGCAGCATCTCTGCAACTCTTTACTGAACGTCGAAACGGATCAGGTCGTGAATCGCTATTCTCCTGGGGACGCCCTTCTCTATTCACTATTTTGTACGATAGGAGTGGCCTGTGCACCAGAATTCTAGCGTTTTCATATGCTAGCTTGAGAACAAGCGCTTGGAGCTGGAAAACCTGACTTGTGAATGAGATATCGTTTTCCGGCTTCGTCACGTTTGGGGAGGGACTGAGACTTGGATCGGCCAGCGTATCTAACCGTAACTTCAGCGGAAGTGCATCCTGCCACCGCAAGAGCCTCTCATCCAGATCAGCCACCTTTGTGATCAAACTCCGAAGCCGAGACATATACCCAGAGATTGGACGATTTTGCTCATCTAGGTTCCTGTGCGTGCCGTAAAGGTCCGCCAAGGCGCGTGTGACAATTTTCGATAGTTTTGACATAGCGCATTTAAAGAAAAGGAGAGTTGGTTGGTCAGGGGCTTCATCTTGAGTGGAGACTGAACAATCATCATGAGGATCTAATTCTTCGACATCACAGTCGCTATCCGATATGTTGAGAGGAAAGCCGTACATCATAGAGCAGAAAGTCTCAATTTCATATACTGCCCACCAGCAGCGCTGCCTCGCCGCAATAATGGCCCGGCTGTGCCTTTCCTGGCCGGAGTCAAGGATTGGCACCTTTCGGTGAAGATTTAACGCTTGAGCTATGCGTAGGCCGCACCCACAGAGAGGCCAGGCTAGCTCAGGCTGCCCATGGTAGAGGTAGTAGCTTCCTAGAAGGACGCACATCTGTACAGCCTCTAGAGAGCCTAATGACAAGACGTCTAGTAGCCTTAACCTCAGAGTTGTAAGGATCTTGTCCTTCAGATGTTCTGGCTGGACTCCTTGGGTAGCCAGTGTGTGCCTTTGCGAAGCGGTGGTATACTGGATACTAATTGCACACACGGCCAAAAGCACCGCAATGTACCCGATCTTACTGCTGTAACCCGTTGATGTCCTTTGCCATGGGTCTGATAAGTACAATCGTTCGAAGCTGTCCCTAAAGTCGCGCTGATGAAACAACAGCATAAACCAGTGAATTCGATCAAAGTAATTTTCGACAAGCAGTAACGCGGAGTCATAGCGAGGCAATAAAGATGACAGTTCGCCCTCAGCCGAGGATGGCGGCTTTGGATGTTCAACCCTATTAGTTGAATTGCTCTGAACATGACGAGACAGCACCCTCTGTAGCGGGTCTTGGTCGCTCTGTCCTTTCGTACCGCCTTTTAACGACTTTGGGTGCATCCATTGGCGAGCCGAGAACGCCGACGTGGCATCTTCTTGGGGTGTACTTGCATGGTGGTGATGGAAAGCCTGGCCGAAGATTATAACCCGCTTCGTACAACGGACAGTTCAATTATCTCACCTCTTCAACCAAGACAATAGTAGAACTTGAATCCCACCTAGTGTCAACTGGAGAGTCCTGGGCGGTTTCTGGTGGACTTGGGCCTTGACCCACATAGTTTGGACTACCCTGCGTGCTTCCCTCATGGGTACCATGATGACCACCAGCATTCACCTGCGCAGGACATATTCTCTTCGCTGGTCGGGCTTCACTGCTCTCCTCACTCTCACGCGCCGTACCAGTGACACGTTTGGGAACACCAGTCTCGATTATCCATCGCGGCGTTCTCATCGCAAGACAGTCCACGTTCGCCCTCAGACACATTATGCAGGGGCGCTGAACATCGCACTAATAGCACTGAATTAACTCTCAGAAACTCGAAATGCAGAGATTTCTGCCCAGGAGTCAGTCATGCCTTCAGTTTTTGCTTGCGGCATCGCTGGCAAGCGCTTGGAACTTTGTTGGATACCTGCTTCATGGAAGCCCCATGCTGACTGTGGGAAGCCATTCCAGAGCATGGGGTTGTTAGGCTGTCTACGAATGTTCGGAATGAAGATGAGAAAGTGGTAGACACGTGTGGAGTACGTCTATACTCACAGAGGCGGTTTGTGACCAGACACAAACGGCTGAGGGTACGTTGTAAAGTTTGTTAGTCCAGCTCGTGACAGCGCCGGAGAGATTTACTGTGTTCGGCTAGATTCCTATCCCTGTCCTGCACATCTTATGTGCTTCACGGGTCTCCTTGTGTACTAGCCACATAGCAGAGCTTGATGCTTGCCAGCTACGAATGGCTAGGGAGCCTCGCCACTGTTGTTTGAACAGCAGAACGAAACCTGCCACTTCAGTCGCAATCCGACTTCGAATGGGCCAACGCCATGTCCGAGCCGTCGCAAATACAGCCGTGTATCCGGGCCTTGCTGGACCTAGGCAAACATGATGGTGACATCCGCTCCCTACCTCCCACCGGCCGGAGGCCATTTCCTAGAATGGAAATTGAGGCCGGCGGGCTCAGCCCAAACTTAGCTACCAAAAAGACTAATCGCCGGCAATAGGTCCGTAAATTGCTATTGATTTTTTTAAGCTGTACACTAAAGTTGCAGCGCTATAGCGGTGGAGACTAGTACAAGTTTTTAGTAACTAAAGAATATGAAATCTAAGTCTGATTGAGACGATATATTCCTCAAACTCAATATACTAGTTAGCCATTGTATTCAACGTGCTAGTCTCCCTACTCGGACTACTCAATTCTTCGTCTGTGCTTTCCCTACTACTTCAAGAACTCAATTCACGTTAACTAATTTTAACACAGAAAATCAACGAGGAATTTGGTAAAAATATACAGTTTACATGGCAAAAAAAAAAAGATGAGATTGTTCTTGATGAGCTATCCAATCACAGATACAAAAAGGTTTATTAGTTGCCCTTATGGTCGGATCGAGTTTGGGTGGCTTATGGAGTTTCCAGGCCTTGCATCAAACGCCGTATCCAACCCACTATTGGATTCACAGCAGCCCAGCCCGATCTCGACAGAGCGGAGTCACTCCAGCGGCGAGCCCCCTCCTGCAGGTATACCATTAATGAGGATCCGGGCAGGGTCTACACCCAGTTCGGCAGCATGCATGCTCAGCCATCCATACCAAGCCGGCATAGCAGTCCTCAACTGGCGGAGGGGTCTGTCTGGATGTGCTGGCGCAAGTCGGTACTCGATCGAGACACAGACGGCGTCAAACAGCTCGACTGCTTCTTCTATGGCCCAAGCAATTGTGAGAAAACGATTGCCCATCCATCACCATTCCACCTCGGTGAACATGATATATGCCGAGGCGTCGTGCATTGGTGGATCCTTCCCTTCGAAAAACGGAGACGATGAGTTAGTTCATGATTATGATGAGGACCAGGAAATTTAAATTCTTCGTGCGTTATGCCCTGTTTCAACCTATCCGCCGCCGCGGGTGATGTCGACCATGCTCTTCATCAGGGTCTCTGGCGGGGGCAGCAGCTGGCTGAGAAACTCGCCTAGTTCAGGATCGCATGGAAGATGCTTGAAGGTCGTCATTGTGGCGATGCCCCGGGTCGTTTATAAACTACTACAATAATAGAATTACAAATCATCCTCTAATGATGTTTGGTTATGGGCACATTATATATATATATGTATAGGGTAGACAATCGGTTAGCTTACTTCATAAACAGTAGACCATAACTTTCGTACGTTAACGTTAGGGGGAGTGCAGCTCCGTCTCAGTGGAAACAGTGAGTGCCTAGCTCTGCAGATTAAGTAAGTGTACCTTCCACCATCAACACCATCGCCAGCCGGCTGAGGAAACAAAACCTTCCGAACCAGCCAAGCTACTGTACCATATAAGCTAAGCAGCATATACATACAATACAACCTATAGTAATACTCAAAGGCCCTAACCAGCTTCAACAACCAATCCAGATTACATCTGTGTGGTGGAATCTATGTACAGTCCGTGGGCCCCGTCCCTGTCAGACTCCATGGAACCCGATGCTGGATCAAGTTACTGTTTGATTCGAGGCACCTTACTTCGAGGCCTTGATTGATGCCTCTTCGGTGGGGGTAGACGACGAATCTCTCTCTCTCTCTCTCTCTCTCTCTCTCGTGCAGCGTATCCATCATATCCAGCATCGCCTAGTAAACGCAACCAATCTCATCTCATAGAGGGGCATCGCATTCACCAGTTTAATTCAGGTCTCTCTCTCTATCTATAATTGCTTGCTGTGCTTGCTTTGCTTAATAGTGCTCACCAGAGGAGAGGATATAGAGTATATATCAGCCAACCACTCTAGATTGCTAACCTTACCGCACGCAACGCAGACTCACTCATCTCATCTCATCTCATCTCAAGCTGCTTACTTTGCTGTGTTGTATAATGCCCCCCCGCCCCCCCGTCTTTTAGCGCATATTTAAAAAGAGGCTTAATCTATTCCGACAGCTCCCCAGTCCTAGAAGCACAGCATACATATCGTCGTTGGACAAGGATGCAGTCAGTCAGTCTCTGCTATACAAACGGCATGCATGCATGGATATACTTACATTATATCGGGACCGGAAAATACATCACATAGGCAGGATGTATCCGCGCAACTAACTGTTCTCGTATCGAGGTTGTACTATAGGTGCGAAGCATACATGCATGTGTTTGGACGGTTCCTCAGGATACCGCCTCCTCCAAAACGTGTCCTGTCCTTTCCTTTCCTTTCCTTTCCTTTCCTTGCAATGAAAATAAATAGCGACGACGAACTTGACTGGCATCTAGTTAACAAGAGAAGATTGCTGTGTGAGTGTGTGTGAGAGAGAGGGCCTTCCTTCTACCTTCTATAATAAATAACTCCAATCAATGAATGAATGCCTAGAGCCCGCCCAACGGAGTTAGCTTATCGTTTAGGGGGGCCCGATAAATCGCAACTCCACCGCTTCTAGCTTATCCCTTCCTACCTTAGAGAACACTAAGATAGGGTGCTACGCTAGAACCTATGTTAATAAGTAGATGGAAAGGTTGACTTTATGAAATAGGTGTTACCCTCTAGGACTTACAGATGATTTAGTAGTGATGTAGTAATTATACATAGAATGCACATTCTTATAGTACAGTATAAATACTGTTTTTCAGCTCCTACAGTAAAATTAAAAGTTCGTAGCCCTATCAATACCAGCTCTAGCTAGGGCTTACTTCCTCTTCCTTAATCTTACTAACAATCTTAAAAAAATTT
>JAJONI010001682.1:0-10796 GCA_022190145.1 Pezicula rhizophila | reverse complement strand
TTGCATGTAAAAATTCTAGTATAGGCTGAGGTCAACATTACATAGAAGAACACAATAAAGTTCCCTTACCAAGGGACTAAGAAGTAGTTGGGATATATAGTAAATGCAATTCAATATCTCTCACAGAATACATTTACATCTACGAGTCCTCCATACCAATCCCATCAACCCTCCCAAGAAATTCTCCTTTAGCTCCTCTCAACAAAGCATTTACATCCACAGTACCAGAAGTCAAATATCTTTCACTGACCCCAACGTTGACCCTTTGCGCCAATAAGGATTTCAATTCTGCTTTCAAAGCACCAAGCTCATTTTTTGTTAGAGCTCTTGACTCCTTCTCCCTTAACTTTCTACCTGTACCCCTCCCCTTACGTTGTCCACCTGCGGCCTCAAACTCTTCACTGTCATAATCAACACCCAGTTCTTCAGCAGCTGTGCGTACCCATTCATCATCATGGCCCTTCTTCTCCTTGGCTAATGCACTATCTGCTATTTTCTTGGCGAGCGTCAGTCGTGGCTTTAGTCTCGCAACGACTTTCCGATTAATATCTAGTGATCGCATATAGTATTTTGATTTGCTACCTCCGCCCGCAATGGCATTTTGCGCATGAACTTTGGCAACCAATCGCCTCATGCTGACTACTTCTTCTGGTGCACAGAGAAGTATACTTGATCCCGACGCTTCGGCTCGAGCCGTCCTTCCTGACCGATGTACGTACATGTCTGCGGTACGAGGGAGATGGTAATGAATTACCAGTTGCACGCCTCCAATATCAAGTCCACGAGCAGCAACGTCTGTTGCCACGAGTATTGAGCCTGTTGCATTTGGTGAGGAAAATCGTTCGATGGACCGCATACGTGCTTTCTGTGCCATTTCGGAATGCAATGCCTGTGCTGGGAGATTGAGGTTTGTTAGGAGTGGTGTGAGACGGCGGACAGAGTGTATCGAGTTTGTGAAGATTAGTGTTCGTTGATTTGGATGGTACAAAAGAAGAGCGTAGAGGTACAAGTCCTACGTAGGTATTAGCAGGCAGCAAACATAAAAATATTGAGCGATCTTACCTTTTCCGTCCCAGCACATTCAACCAGTCCCTCCTTTAACCTCTCAGCCATCTGAGACACAGGATTGACATCCACGAACTTTGGCTTTTCTTCACGGAAATTGAGCCTTTTCAGAAGATACTCCATCGACTCATTGCTATCCATTAAGCCCTGCTTTCCCTTTCCTGCTAGTTTTTGCTGCAGACCCTTGGCAAAGGTAGCTGAAAAGACTAGGGTTTGTCGCCCAAGTACCGTCTCTTCATCTCCTTCCTCGGCCTCTTGCTGTCTATCCAATGCATTGATAATCTCTTCTGCTTCTTTGAAATGACCATCAGTAAGCAAGCGATCTGCTTCATCGATAACTAGAAACTTAATCTTCTTTATTGATGCAGATAGTTCGATGCTTGAGCTCATGACCTCCCACAATCGACCTGGAGTACCAATGATAATATCTGCCTTTGCTAGCTGACGCTGCTGTTTTTGTACGGATAAACCACCTGTTACTGCCGCAACGTAAGGAGAGTTGGACATTCCAGTGCATAAAGCGATCAAATGGGCTGATAATTGATGTGCCAGTTCCCTTGTGGGAGAAAGAATCAACGCAGTAGGAGGCCTTGGTGTCTTTAGCTCATCATCATCCAAATCCCCATAAGACTCGATCCAGCTCTCAATAATCGGTATCCCAAACGCCAACGTCTTTCCAGAACCCGTAGATGCCTTTCCCACAACATCATGTCCAGCAAGTATCTCCGGAATAGCTTGCAGCTGAATTGAAGTCGGCCTGGCAAATCCTAGCTTTGATAATGCTGTCAGGATATTGGATGATAGGTCCAATTCGTCCCAAGCCGACACATCTGCACCTTCTTCTGCAGCATCCTCTTCCAGTGCCTTGAATACATTGGGTTTGAGATCGTCCGAAGCCGTTTCTACCTCCTCCTCGGTCTTCGCAGGTTTCTTCTTATTTTTCTCCTTCTTGGCTTTCTTTTCTTTCGCAGGCTTGTTTGGTTCCAAGATTTCGGCTGATGTATCTTGTTCTTCAGTCTCTACGGAATCATCGTCTCCAAAACCCTCGAAAACCTCGTCGTCATCAGCTACCTTTTTGGCAGACATCTATAACCTGTAAGTATTTGCATTCGAGTTTCTTGCAAGAGAACAAACAAATTGGATTGTATTCCCATCTCGCACAACTTCAACACCTTCTACTTCTTCCAGACCAAAGAAGCCCTCAGCATCCTCGAACATATCCGGCATCTCAACCTCGTTCCATGGCAGTGCATCGAGTGCAACCTTCTGCTTGATCACATCTGTTTTCACAGCATCTTTCTTCGGCGCAGGTTCGATTTTTTGGCGCTTCTTGCTGCGCTGACTAGCATTTGGTACGGGTCTCCCCCGTTTCTTCTGTTCAGGAGCCATTATAAAATACGATAGTGCGAGAATCGCAAAAGAGAGACTGATATTTCCTAAAGTATAAAATTGCTATCCCAAATTCCCCAAAATTCTTAGCGGAAAACTAGGATTGATCCGAAAGTCAGCCCCGCGCTTGTCGAAAACCTTGCCTTTCAGCCTCGCAGACCTCCCACATCCCACAACATCATGCACAAGCATCTGCGCAATTGACCATGGGGAAATCGTCGAAAGACAAACGCGATGCCTATTACAGGCTCGCAAAAGAGCAAGGCTGGAGGGCCAGAAGTGCCTTTAAGCTCCTGCAACTGGATGAGGGTATATAAAATTCTTTGTTTCCGAGTCTTACCATTTACATTCTAACGCTGACATTTTGCATAACAGAATTCGACCTTTTCGCAGACGTAACTCGAGTTGTCGACCTTTGTGCAGCACCTGGAAGCTGGAGTCAAGTACTCTCTCGAGTCCTGATCAAAGGAGAGAAATTCGGGCGCGCAGCATGGGAAGATAAACAGGAAGTTCAGCGACAACGGATGCTAAAAGTACATGGGATGGCAACAGAAACAGATCCAGATCCCAAGGATGAGAAGGACGAGTCAGAGGAGGGGTATTCACCTAAATATAATCCGAGGAAAGATGTCAAGATCGTCGCTATAGATCTTCAGCCAATGAGCCCGCTACAAGGAATCATTTGCCTCAGAGCAGACATTACACATCCCGCAACCGTACCCCTCCTACTACAGAACCTTGATCCGAATTATTCAGCTTCTTCGCAGTCGCAACATGCAACGCATCCAGTAGACCTAGTTATCTCAGATGGAGCACCGGACGTGACTGGTCTCCACGATCTAGATATCTATGTACAGTCACAACTCCTCTTCGCAGCACTAAACCTCGCTCTTTGCGTCCTCAAACCCGGCGGCAAGTTCGTGGCAAAGATATTTAGGGGTCGAAATGTGGATTTGCTATTTGCGCAGCTGAAGCTTTTCTTTGGGAGGGTCGTTGTCAGCAAGCCGAGGAGTAGTAGGGCCAGCAGTGTGGAAGCCTTCATCGTGTGCCTCAATTTCCAACCACCAGAAGGGTTCAAAGCGAGTTTAGAGGAGCCTATGGGCGTTGGCGATCGCTTGGAACAGATGGTCAAGCTCGCTGTATTACAACACCCAATTCTAGCACCAGCGGTCTCACAGAATCCTATCACTGGGGCTTGGTCGAAGTCGACCTCGGTCATGATTCAAGGAGACGATGGTATCACCGAAGTCACCTTTCCTCAGGAAGAAGTGGAGGCTAAAAGAGAAGGAAGATGGATCGCACCGTTTTTGGCTTGCGGTGATCTTTCGGCCTTTGATGCCGATGCTTCATACCACTTACCGAAGGATCGCATCACACTCGATCCAATCCAACCGCCAACAGCACCACCTTACAAAAGAGCTTTAGAAATGAGGAAGCTTGCAGGAGGTGCTTACGGCAAAACAAATGTTGTCTGATTTAATGATTATTGCATAGCGTGGCGTTGGGTTTTCATGAGACATTTGATAAGACGAATCATGGGAGCATCTCGATATAATGCAAGATTTATATTTGCAATGGAGTGATGGTTATGAGGCCGCCACGCGAAATCCTCAACCAACAGGTATTCCTAAGATAACACCAAAACTCCTTCCAATGAAATAAAACTATGTCACAAAAGAATGAAGTACGTAAGTCTTTCCGCCCATTCTCTTTTATCCGAACTGTCTTGGTCTATACCGTTCTTCACTTGGTGATGAAACCGAGATAATCAGCGACGATAAGCGTCACCATGGCATGAGGTGCAATGCGAACATAATAAGTCGAGAATCCACTGTTCTATATTAGCATGTGCTGTCAACATATGATCAACTAAGAAATTCTCACCGATAGAATCTCAGAATGCCCTCCTCTTTTGCTACCTTTCTGAAGCAATCGGCCATTCCCTTGTAGGGAAGAGTGCCATCTGGTCTCTTGGTCTGCTTCTGCAGTCTCGTCTTCACAAAGTCAAACGGCAACGAGAAGAAGGAAGCAAAGAATCCGGCAATGGCACTGGCACTCAAGGTCTGGGACTGAGCGCTCATTTGTGTGTCTTTCAATCTCTGTTTGGCTTCGGAAAAGAAGGCTAGTTGCCCAAAGTTCAAAGCCATAGCTCTTACTACAGTTGGGGCAGCACCGGCCCACAGCGCTCCCACCCCTTCGGATTTGGCAATCGACGTTAGCGCGTCAATGACGGATTTGTAGTTCTTCCGTTCGGCGAGTGGTTTCAAACCGTCTGATTGCATCCGAATGAGTGCTAGATCTGCTGGGTTTCCGATCATAGCGGCAAGGCCTCCTGCACTAAGTCCTGCAGCGGCTCGCTCTTTGAAGCCGATTGAGTTTCCTTGAGCTTTTGCCCTTGTTGTGAGTGTGCCCATGAAGGTGTCAAAGAAGCCAAGCCGTGCAGTGGTGTATACAGCTTGCCGGAGCAAACCAGCAGACAAACCGGTATATAGATCTAGTGCTTTGCCTGACGCAAGAATCTCGCGAGTTACGGATAACGGCGAAGGTTTAGGACCAGTGCGAGCGCCTTCCCCAGCAAGTTGGAGGCGGACCTTTATCATATCGATAGGTTGTATGACTGACGTAGCTACCATTCCAGCTACACCACCGTTGATGAAGGGTAAGGCTCCGCGCATGAAAGGCGTGTGAAGAAAGTCATTTTTAAGAGCCATAGGGTCGGATTTCGCAGATTCCGCAAGTTGTTTGGTGCTTTCAAATGCCTGGCTTGTCTTGTTGCGTGCAGCTTCGGCAGCCTGCTTGATGGAGTTTGAGGATGACATTGTATTGTCGATTGCTGTGGGTGATGTCGGAGAGGAAGAAGAGGGGGGGGAGGGAAGGTGTGAGGTGTAGAGGAGAGTTAGGTCGAGCACTTTGAAGGCTGCCCTCAAAAAAAAGGTAGTGTTAGCTTTTGAATAGTTCGAATGCGAACGCGAGCGCGGCAAGCAAAAGCGGGAGACATGTTGAGTATGTATATGGATATGTTGAATCGCTGCCCAACGTATACAACCGCTTTCAATCGGGGCGGTGGGGGAACCCTATCATCGCAGATAGTGCTTTCCCGAGGCCCTAGAAGCGACTACGCATTCCACACCAAGCTTCGTAAGATACTACAGGTGGGAAAGGTACAAAAGTAGGTGTGAAACAAAACACATGTGAACGGATATTGGGGGGGATTGATGGGAAAACTCGGAGCGCAAAAGGGAATCGTGAGAAGTATAGCCTTGGTTAAAGCGCGACGTGAGGTACGAAGATCGGAGTGGGAACTCACTTGCAGCTCTGCGCTGAGCTTCGTGCTTGATTGATCGGAGCTACTTCTTCTGGGACGCCCCCCAGCGAAATAAGGTTGAGTTGAGCGAATAGAATTCGAGCTATTCGATAGCGCCCAACAGCCTTGTCTAGTAGGCTCGGACGGACATACAGGGGGTGTATCAGTGGCGAAGCGATGGAGAGATGGAGAGAATGGGAGACAATGAAGCTGTCGATGTTTTTGTTGATGAAAAAGAAGAAAAAAAGGAGGAGGATTTTGACTTTGTAAGTACTTTTGTTTTAGTCGGTGGTGTGAGGTGATGCGAGGTTCTTTCCCGTCTGGCCGGACTCTGTGAATGGAGGGGAAGGAGAGGAGGAAGGAAGCAAGTGCCAGTAGTGGTTGGAGATGAGTGCGGGGTCAAGCATCTCGAGACAAGACGAGGCTTGACCTGTGACTACTTACGACTATTTGGAGTAAAGAGATGTGTGACTGGATGAACGGGAGACAAGAATAGTACCAACCATGGCGGTGTCGCCAGTCAAGCATTTTTGATGGGTTTGTTCTGTGGTCCTTAACGGCATTCGATCGAATGTTCGAGATCAGGGCCATAGGTACTAAGTCTCAGTATGGTAAAAATCCTCGAAGAGCACTCATATACGAAAGTTTGAAAAGTACAGTATATTGTTGCGGACCAGGCCCCGTTGTCATCCGAATGATGGTTCAAGAGGGACGAGGGTGATGGGGAAGCATGGTTATGCTTGCGTGGACTTGTTGGGGGACCTCCGAGGGGAAAAATCGAGGTAGATATCATCTCTCGTGACAAACAATGAAGCAAGCAAGCAAGCAAGCAGCAAGCATGCTGCAGCAGTTAATAATAGAGTAGAAAGAATACAAGCAAGGAGCTTATGATCGTCCTTGCCCGGTCGCGCGATAAGTCGGTGAGACAAAGCATTGCACACTCATATCTATGCCTTTGTCCGTCTTGACCTCTCTCTGGGCCGGCTCTACGTATTATGCTGTACTGGGTTTTTGCTATTGTCATGTTGGCGTTACACGATCATGTCGAGTGTTGGATCTGAGAGGGTGGGTTGCGAACTTGCAACGCGACGTCTTGAGCAGCCAGAGTGGAGCAACCCCAGAAATACCCAGAAAATCGGCAGACCCATCGTCACCCCACCACCACCTCCTTCCCTCCCTCCCGGTTGGTTCCATTGAGGTTGCGTGCGGGCTTAGCACTTATCGGCCACCGTACCAAACATCTCTGGCTCTGTACAGTACCGTACAGTACTCTGTCGTTCGTCGTCGTGTCTGTCTGTACAGTAAGTCATCCTACTAAATTAAATTAATTTACTTATCTCGCTGGAAAAGCGATCTTGACTTTCCTCATCCATCACTCTGCGTCTCATCTCTTATCTCATATCCGTATCCACACACTAGACTTGGAGTCCGATCATCGCACCGGCTCCGGTGTCTATGAGTTAGTTACCTACTGTATTATTTTATGTACCTCCGTACCTCAACTCCCAACATCGTGGCCAAGCTCGAGTCTTTACCTACCTCTATGACCCCGATTTGGCATAAAGTGCATCATCCTGGTCATTTCTCCCTCTTATCTTTCATTTCAATTTCAATTCCGTAATCCGTACAAGACGGGGAAATATCTCCCCGTTACGGAGTATGTCTTTCTCATTCATTTTCCATTTCCTTTCGCCTGTGAATATTCCGCTTGTAACCGATATGAGAATATCCTGGGATTGGCTAGCGTAGAAGAGCAAGCGATCTCTGAGGCTGTTACTATGCCTTTCAGACGTGACAAACGCACAAGATACTGCGTCAAGCCTGTCCTACCTCATGCTGGCCACTAGCAGGTCCTCAAGTCGAGAACTGTTTGACTGCATCACTGGCTCACTGGCTCACGCAGTTCCTACACATATACCTTGAAATTCATATCATGATGCTTGTTCCGCGAGCTGGTATCTATCCAACAATTGCTTTAATCACCAATTGCGTCTTTCTTCAAGTTATCTTGCATCCATCACAAACGCCATCGCATGACACTAAGGAAATTCCTACCCAGAGTTGCGTTCGGCTTACGCAGCGACGGTTTGGCCATGTGCAGGACTAGTTCTTCGGGTTGTTGCAAATTCTCTTCTGCCAGGCCGCCTCATAAAATTACTGGTTGGTCCGTAAAATCAGAGTATGAACTCGGCCCGTGTTTTGTTGGTTTTCGGGAAGCCGGTCGTTGAAGTGGCGTACCGAATGCTTAACGGCTTTGTTTGACAGGACGAGGACAAAATAGATCAATCATCTATGTATTACCAACTTTACAGCCAAGACGTGATTGTGTCTATGGCGTTGCTTTGGGCTGCTTGTTACAACATAAATGTTGTCAGCAAATGTTGGATTTCTGTGAAAATCACAGGAGAATGAGCAGGAGAATCCTTCTTGAACAGACAGGTCAATCCGCTAAAATGAACACCTTGCGGTAGCTACTACGTGATTCTTAGAAGTCCTCGTATAGCACTAGGCATTATGGAGGTGGTGATCCTAGGTAGCTAAACCGTCGGGTTGACCTCACCGATTGACGTGGATGCCATGATTCAATAGCAACTTCCTGCCGTGTGTTTGGCGGTGTTGGTGTTTGCTATACTTGGATTCCCATCATTGGCCTCTTCTACCTTAGTAGGTGATTGAAATTTCATGGTACACCTTAAACGCCGGCTTTTTCGTCGCCCGCAGTATCGACTATCAAAACATTACTGCCTGCGACTATCCAACACGGAGAAGCTGCAGCAACCTCCGTTTCCTTATATTTTCTGTACACCACCAGGGATGACAAGACTTGCGGACCTTAATACGAGAAAGTCGCTATCTGGTGCACCATTTTATCTTGTGCTCCCTTCTATTTCCAGAAATTCCAAACCATTCCTTTCTTTCTTTCTTTCTTTCTTTCTTTCTTCCTTCAATCGCTGCAGGTTGAGCATGTCGTCCTCAGCTTCAACTCCTGGTATTGCTCTCGCCTTTGGCAGAGACAACAACGGTCAATTAGGAGGTAAACCGACCGTCTCAGAGGTAAGATGGTCTGTTCTCTTAATGAATTAGCCGACTTTTTATTGCACACCAAGGCAGAATGCTTCTAAAGCGAATACGGCCGTCTTGCGCTGCAACAGTCTCCAAGACTTGGTTGTTTGTAATTAGATAATTGATACTGTAATAGGTCCCAGAAGCAGAAGGAGGAGCAGAATCGCCATCTGCAAATGCACAAAGCAATATCCTAGAGCTCGAAGAACGCAATCAACCTAGTGATGGAGGAATAGCAGATGGTTTTCCCAAGGTAGATGGTGGCAAAGAAGCTTGGCTGTTTCTCGTAGGGTGTTTCTTTTTTGAGGCATTAGTTTGGGGTAAGCCTATTCGAATACCCTCCACCCATTCATTAGTATGTGCTGTGTATCTGACTTGTGTAATCTGGAACAGGATTTCCCTTCTCTTTTGGAGTCTTCGAAACGGAATATACGGCTCACCCACCATTCTCAAATGCCTCCTCCGGAATAGCGATAATCGGCACCTGTGCGACTGGGGTGATGTACCTATTCGCACCCATTTCCTTACACAACCTCTCAGCGTACCCAAAGGTGAGGCGTCTAAGCTCGATTGTCGGTCTTACAATTTGCGTATCAGCCCTAGTAGCATCATCTTTTGCCACAAGGGTTTGGCAACTTATACTCACACAAGGAGTTCTCTACGCCATTGGAGGCTCACTGCTTTATGCACCTACAAATCTATACCTGGACGAGTGGTTCATCAAGAAGAAAGGCTTTGCAATTGGCGTGATGTGGTCCGGAGCCGGCTTCTCAGGCCTTATCTTTCCATTTCTCATAACATGGCTAATTCAAACCTGGGGGGTATCCACAGCCCTTCGAATCTGGGCCATGATTCTCCTTCTCACTTCCTTGCCTCTAATATACTTTGTCCGACCACGACTGCCAGCACAAGCCCACCACCAGAGCGTGAACTACTCCTTTCTCAAGACCAGAACTTTCTGGTTCTTACAAGCTACAAATGTGGCAGAAGGATTGGGGTATTTTATGCCTTCCATCTATCTCCCAACCTACGCCCGATCACTCTCTCTAACAATCAACGGATCTTCCTCACTTTCAAGCCAAATCCTCCTCTCTCTCATCAATACTTCTTCCGCAATTTCTGCACCACTATTCGGCCTCCTCTGCGATCGCTCTTCAGTCTACACAGTAATAAGCCTCTCAAGCCTCGGCTCAACACTCTCCATCTTTCTCCTCTGGTTTCTCTCGCCACTTCCTTCCACCAACTCCGCTTCGCTAGCAATGCTTATCGTTTTTGCAATAACATATGGAATTTTCGCTGGTGGTTGGAGCTCAATCTGGAGCGGTATGATCAAGGAGGTTCAGAGAGTTCATTCGAATGCAAAAATGGGAGCTCTAATGGGTTTATTTAGTGCTGGAAGGGGCATTGGCGCTGTTTGTTCAGGTCCTATCAGTTCGGCTTTGCTGAATGGAAGCACAAACCCATTTGGTATCGGTAGTAATGGAGGGTTTGGGAACGTAGTCATCTTTACAGGCGTCACTGCCTTTTGTGGGTTTCTGGCATTGATTGGGAGAACTGAAAGGAGGGTTCAGATTGAGGATAGTGGTCTTAGGGTTGGTGAGGAGTAGGTCCAGCTTCACTTAACTAAATGTGTATGATTTTTGATAGTTCTCTGGGATATTCAGCTCCAAGACATTTAAGCCTGCATGCATTTTCGGTCGTTTGATAAGCAAATCTGCCATCGAGAACATAAGAAGGAAATAAAAAAACAAGAAGGATAAGTGCGTACTTGTTGTGTTTATAGCAATCAAAGTGTTTTTTACAATTCCCAAAGCTAAATTTTAATGTCCCCGATATCAGGTGCCAATAATCCCATACAATGTTTCGAATTCTTTTAGCACGCTTAGAAGCACCACAAATACAATACGTACTTTTTAGGTACATCCTTACCTGCTATACGTAATATTCCTTCCTAAATTTTTATTGATAAAATAAT
>JAJONI010001681.1:0-10797 GCA_022190145.1 Pezicula rhizophila | reverse complement strand
CTTAAATTAATAAATCTTAAAACTGTTGCAAGGAGCGTACGATTTAAGTATTGATTTTTGATAAATTGGCCATGGACTAAACTTAGAATCTTGGGATGTGAGATAAAGGTAGCCAGAGTGTTATGGAGCTACAAGTGCAGATCTCTGTGTAGAAGATTTACGAATTTTAGTTTTTATATCGAGGTCGTCCCTCATACTTATCCAATGCCCAAACATTGAATAGCGATCCTGTTTACAGCACATCAATATCAAGGATGGGAGCGACCGAAAATATCTTAAGATTTATTAATAACTTCTATAGAACTCCGGTCTTAACGCCTAACCAAGTTACAAAAAACCATCCTGATAATAACTCATCAGGATCAATGATCATCAACAGCTTTGACACTGCTTCTACTCCCATATTCACCAGAAAAAAAAATTCAAACAACCTTCTCTCCAAATTCCATTCATCATCTACAACGAAAGCCGTCGCAGAAACCTCAACATCAATCAATTCCATAGAAGCCACAAACTACCTTCTTGCAGCACACACTCTTAGCACCATGGATATCTCGCCGGCGAAAACATCAATCACCACACACCGCGACACTCCCAAGCTTCTCCCCAAGACATCAGGGAAACAAGCTTCAAACGCTACAGCAATGTCCCGCGGTTTTCAAAGGCTCTCACCGTCATTACGGATTACCCTTCCTTCATCCTTCAATACATTACCATTTTCAAATCAGAAAGAAAGCCGAAACCAATTCTCGAAATCCTACTTTTCAGTTCCTAACAGACGATCCAGAAAGCTAACAAAGAATTAATTTTCTGTACAAACGTCTGAAGATCTGGAAGTCCTCAGTTGATATTCATGATACCTAGGTTGAGATTCATTTCAGTGAACAAGTTACTGATGATTAATATGCGGGTTCTGGTGTTGGTAGGTAATTGTTCATTCGTATATCATAACATAAGTTCTGTGTTGCTTCTCCGACCCCATCCATATCCCCAGCTCATAAAAACAAGATAAATAAGCAACGCCAACCACCTAGTCCAAGTCCAAGTCCAAATCCCTCCATCCCAACCATCTCAACCCCAAACCACGGGATATCCTGTACACATACAGCCTAATATCTAGCCTCATAACCAATCCCTCAAATCACATTCCCACCCACTCAAGCAAAACTCTTCCTTCCCCTCTCACTCTCCACATCACTCTCCACATCTCCAATCTCCTTAACAGCCCAGTCCTCCTTCTTGACCCTCGATATAGAAACCGCCTGAATAGTCGCGCTCGTAATAAAAAATGCATAACCGAGTGCAGCAAATACAACATCGGCTCTTAATATAGAACACATACTCCCGGAACAGTGGTTGATTTTTGATACGGAGACGGCCATTGCTATGAAGGTTCCGAAGTAGAGACCTCCGATTAGGGCTTGTGAGAGGAAGAGGATGTAGGGGTTTATTGCTTTTTTTTTTACGTTAGTTTTTGTTTTCGGGTGGTTATGAGATTTGTGATTTTTTATTTTTATTTTTGATGGGTGGGGGATGGGTGAGGGATGGAAGGAGGAGCATACCTTTTTTGGTGAAGTAGGGAATAAATTCTACTGCGTAGATTGTGACGATTGCTAGGGAGGAGATGAAAACGAGGACTGAGACTTCGTTCCAGAGGTGGTGGGGACCTTCGTGCATTAATGTTACGGTATGTGTTTTTGTGACTGGCGACTTGGTTAGTCTCTTGGTTTTGTATGGAGGTATGAGGGATTGGGAGAGCGTACTGTAAGATGAGAGACCGAGGACGACGATGGAGGAGATTGTCTGGAGGACTCGGAGTGTGACGTGAGTTGGGGTAGCCATTGTGTATTGTTTAGAAGGAATAATTCAACTAGAGGCAATAGCGTCGAAGAAAGAGAGGATTCTACTTAAAAGTTCTTATTCACAGCGAAGTCAATGGGGATGGTAATGTGAGGGTGAAGAGAAAGAGAGAAATCAAAACATGGGCAAACAGAATAACTCGCATTTATAGAAAGCAGATGGGGCGAAAAGAACAATCCGGTCATTGCTGGAGCTGAATAGTACTAGTAGGGTAGGTACCACAGCGCGTTAAGGATCAAACACAGATCCATCGAACTACTGCCTGTTGTGCTATAGTGCACATCGTCTAAAAGGGACATGAAACTTGGCACAAAAGCTTAAATATTGCCGAACTAGTGGAATTTGGCCTGACAGGAGGAGAGGACTGCCTTATACATCATAACCATTACTCGAGTATATTTTTTATGCCGAATTTATCGTCTGCTAGGCTTGTCCGATCTTGGCCATGACCTTGTTTTCTGCCCTGGCTCGATTGCATAATAGGAGTTTGTGGTTGATTGAATTGTTGATGGGGCAGTGGAAGAGGGATCAGACAAGGACTGTTGTCTCCTGATCTACCTAAGCGAGGAGCCCTCGTCTTGCGTTGCCGGCATGCACCCGAATGGGTATTGCGCTTTGGTTGTGTTTTTGGGTCACGATGGGCATATCGGTTGATGGGAATTGGGGACAGAGAGAGAGAAGGCTAGAACAGTGTTTGGAAGGAATAGGTAGGATAGGATTGTAGTCGAAATGGACGACGATATTAGCTTTACGAGTAGCAAACATGCGTTGGAACTTGGATGTCTTTTTTTTTTTCGGTGTTTAGCGAACGCTGGAATTTGCGCTGAAATAATTGATGGCTAAATGCACTTGAAATCTTTGTAACTATACTTACTGTACTCAAAATGAGTATCGCTTGTTATCCACTAACCAGCTATGTAGTAGTGGGAAAACCAAATTATAAGGCTTGTCAGGCCGCCTTTATTGTTCCCATTAAAATCACAAGGGAAGAGCAGTTTTGATGGAGAGGTCTTTGGGAAAAGTTATGTTATATTGTCAATCAAATAACTAATCCATCCATGTTCAGTAGCCCAAGCTATCCACCGGGCGTCCCCAGTACCAACTTACGAAGGCCCCCATCAAGTCCAGCTGCCAAAGCCCAGCTTCTAAACTCCAAAAGTACCCAGCTTCAAAATCCAAAAAAAATCCATGCCCAATAAAACGAAGCGAAATGTAAGAAAATACAATGATGAAACTTCCTGATCCTGTTAAACCATCTACAAAGGCTATTATTGAGAAGAATGGTTAGTAAATTGTCTTTGAAGTGTGTGGAGTGGGGATTCGAGGGAGGTACTTACCCCGGCTGTGCAGGCGGCACTGCAGGCCTTTTGAGCGACACCGACAGATGCAGCGTCCTGAAAAATCATTAGCAAAGAGATTTAGCTAAAGAGAAGTGGAAGAGGA
Organism: Pezicula rhizophila; assembly: GCA_022190145.1. Taxonomy (NCBI): domain Eukaryota; kingdom Fungi; phylum Ascomycota; class Leotiomycetes; order Helotiales; family Dermateaceae; genus Pezicula; species Pezicula rhizophila. Next base: position 7,494 of record JAJONI010001681.1, on the reverse strand, counting down.
AGCTTACGCAAACGGCCTCGCAAGCAGTCTGGCAGACTTTCAAAGCAGTGCCTGTGAGAGTACCGCAAGTACGCTTGTGGAGCTCTCCTGGAGCACCTGGGAAGGCAGCTGGAGCTGGGGCAGCAGAGACTGCGGAAGCAGCGAAGAGAGCGACGATGGTGATGGTCTTGAAGAATTGCATATTGGCGGTTAGTTGGTTGGGTGTTGGGTTGGTTGGTTGAAGATGGTATAGAAGACTTGAACCGGCAAGGAAGTTGATTGAAGTGAAGTAAGAGGTAGAGTGAAGTGAAGAAACTGTTGTTGGAATGCGGAGTTGATGGGTTGATGATGAGAAAAATAAAATGGAAGGTATGAAGTCTTATATAGTAATTGAAGCCTCCGTAAATCAACAACTTGTTGAGTTCTTTGGAGATTGAGCTCGATTAGGAAGTTTTTGGGGAAAACACCTTGCCTCAAGATCCTTAGCTACCAAGCTGCCAATCTTTGAAACCAGCAGGATCTCATCTCACTCCTTCTTAAGATGGGAGCATTCAGAGTTCTCCTCCCCCAGTGTTTTGCTCCATTATTTTTTCACTATTTGTTTTCAGTTATCTGATCTAGCAACTATCCCCATCATTTGCTGTAGGAATTGTTGCCCTGACTCGCTTGATTTACAGGGTTCAGTGGCTGAATTGTAGCCCTGCAAGAACTCCCTCGCTAAGCGAGCTTGCATCCCTTCTTTCTGTTGTGTTTGATCTACAAACATGGTTAAGAGGCTCAGTATAGATGGCGGCTAAACTTGAATGGATTTCATAAGTCAGGCGAAACTTGCGGCTGAGATCAAAACAGCACTGTTGAACAGGTGGAGCTTAATAATGCGAGCGTGTGTAGCGAAGTAATGAGTCCATAGGTATCGAGGCTCGATTTGATAAATTAATTGTTTGAAAAATCAATCAAGAAGATAATTTAACCCCAAACAACATCACCTGGCTCATTTTTTCTATCGATTTTGCCTTACGTAAAAGATACAGAGCGACTGTGCTGTCTCACGGTTCTAAAGGAATACCTCGTGCTTTGTTGTCAACACAACGCATAGTTGCAGGGTTTCCTCGGGTGGATCCGTAGGAAGACTAAGCACTTGTCAACCCCCAGGCCCTCCACACTTTAAAGTTCAACCTCCAGAACGGCACCAGCCAAGAGATTTATCCTTACTAACTTTCCTCGGGGAAGCTGCTTAAACAAAATAAGCAAAAGTATGACGACAATGCTAGACCACGGGCAAAAGTATGTATACAATACTAAAATACTAATTGACATATCCTATGATCATTGCTAAACGGACCCATCTTTCAGCTGGCTACCTGCCGGTAGATAGAGTAAAGAGGATCATAATATGATCCTACATAGCAGCCATTGGACAAGCTAGGATCTCAGTCTCAAGAATACGAGGATACAAGTGTCATAAGTATCTCCAGCCATCCGGTATTCACTGAGCTCATAACCGCCCAAGCTCACAACCCCATGGGTAGATCACACCTACAATTATCCGAAATCCGAGCGCCGGCTCGCTTAATCTTACACTCACCACAAGGCTCCACGCGCAGCAAGGCTCACTGGCTTTCTCAACAAGTCCTAAGGAGGAAATCTAGATGCCCGGAGGATTTCTAGGTCATGTGGAGACTTGGATAGTTACTAGATTAGGGCTGGCGGGGCTATGTGCAGAAGCATGCTAGTTTCAGATGCCAAGGCATTTCTTGCAGAATACCCCTTGAACTGTAGTAGCTTCGATTTGGTTGACTGGAAGGATTTCCAGACAAGTTACTCTTCTCTTTCGATAGACTATACTTTCCACTTGGAATAGTGGCACTAACTAATGACACAGGAGCATAGAATTGATAGCTAGAATACCTTAGGGACACTTGAACGAAAATTTCACCACGCTTTTGAGTACCCAAAACACCTCAACCAAGGTCCGTACTAAGTAACCTCAATCTACACCAGAACTCCTTAGAAGACTTGCAAAACGGTCGATCTATCACCATAATACATAGGTACATCGTTGCATCATAATCTGAAACTCAAAGACAGATCAAGAATACCGTTCTATCCTGCCTTACAAGGCTGAACTAGCATACCAAGCTACAATTCATCCGAAGGAAGAAAATCCAAGTAGCCAATTCAGATGTGCCTCTAATCCTCCCAGTTTCATCGATATCTCCACTTTCCAAGATCAGGTGTCATTTACAGTACAGTAAGGTGGAAACAGAGCCTGATGTCTAAATATTTAGAGTTTCTATGTGGGCTTGTGGGGTAAGAGCTTTCGATCCTCTGTGCACGAAGTAGATGAGAATTGGGGTATACAGATCTTTGAGGAGTATTCTGTAGGCTTTCTACAAGGCTTAGATCCTTCCATATGAATCTTGGCAGGATGATGCTGAAACCTATGGGCACACTCTACCTGCACAGTACCTCCGGTTCACTTCCCCTAGGTATGGTATTCAATGGGATTCGAATACCCTCCTCCAGATGGAGAGAATTAAGTATAAAGACTACAAGAATTCCTACCTTTTTAACTCATCATCAACATCTTCACTTCTTCATTCTATCTTCACTTCACTTCACTTCAATACCATTTCCACCTCCAACTTTCAATCTCCAATCTTCTAAACTTTCAAACCGCAAATATGCAATTCATCTACTTCGTCACCCTCTTCGTCGCTGCCGTTGCAGCCCTCCCAACTGCCGCACCAGTCGAGGATTTGGAGAAGAAGTCTGTCTGCACTGTCGCTGTAAGTTACTTTCCACATCCTCTCCTAATCTCACTTCTATAGAAATCAAGACTAACATCATTTCCACAGTGCGACGTAACCTGCAACTCCACTGTTCTAGCCCTCGCACAAACCGCATGCCTCAAGAAATGCGTAAGCCATTCCTTTTCTTCCTCCTCTCGTCTCCTATCACAAAAATCCACAAAACAAAAAACTAACATATCACCTTACAGAAATCTCTCTGCTAGATACCCCATCAACTCACACTCAACACCACTACGGGATAAAGCTTGACGCTATCGAGTGTTGGAACCAGAAGTTCATTTCATCTGGCTTGCTGGGCTAAAAACAGGATCAGTCTGAGACTGGATGCAGGATATGGAAGGAAGGATGTAGATGTTGGATTTGGTCATGGTTTTGAGCTTGCTCATTTTGCGCTGGCTCGTGTTGTTGATTTGTTGTCTTCTTTTCTTTTCCTTGTTTGTTTTTTTTTAAGCTAGCATACCCCCCCCTTTGTTTTTTGAATAGTTGAATTGACGAATTTGACTTGAAAATTATTTTTTTAAGGTTTGACTACTTGGGTGATATAGAGCAAGTTGATGGGAGTGAGAAACTATCTATTTTGACTGGCTGAAGGGGGTTTCCTTGAGTTGGGTGGTGTGCGTAGTGAGGTATAGTATTTTATCAGTTACAAGTTTTGGGTTTGAAGAAGGTGCGTAAATGAATTGCTTATTCTTATTCAGTTGCAAAAAGGTTATTTGAATAAGCTGACTTCTTAAAAAAAATTATTCTCTTTCTGTGAGTCTTATGTATAAAACCATCGCATGATTGCTAGCTAGGTAGGTAGGTACAAGTACCTAGTAAACTCGTTTTAGTAATAAACTAATCTAGTGATCATAAAGATGACTACCACAGTGCCGTCTCTGGGCTCTATGTTTTGAACTGCTTTTCTCAGCATTGTTGGAGGAAAATCATGTCCTGCTACCTAGGAGGCTAGAGTTTAGGAAGAAACCACAAGCTAGAAAAGGAGCTTCTGTTATCTAGTCGGAAAGCTTAAGAGTGGGGTTTTTATAGACTAGAATTGTTGATAACTGATTTATTCACTTTAGCTACTTGGATGGTTTTCTTTGGGATTCTGTGCTCGCTTGATTTGGATAACTTCCTGGATTTAGATACTATAGGTGCCGAGTGGTTTACTTCATTCGAATAACTCGCCTTCCAAGTAACTGACTTCAATCCAGTAATTCACTATATTTCCATAACTCTCTTTTGATTAACTTAATTCACTTGATTTCAGACTCCATACCGACAATTTCGTAATTCACTGAATGCTGGTGTTCTAGAAGGTTTGCCGGACCGCGTGACTAAAGACGGTGAAGATATGGTTATGGACATGGGTCTACATTAGGTTTAGCGCATAATTAAATATGGCAGAAAAAAATCTGGAGGCACGCGGGGTCGAGTGGGATGGTATGGGATTTCATATTCACCTTCATGTGTTGACAACTAAAACAGTGAATTCCTCCAACAACTACTTAAAGCCACTTGCCGACGCCCATTGCGCATCTTCTTCCTCTCTCAAACAACAACACACAACATCATCATCACCATTGGGATTACCTTCAATATGTCCGCCAACGACAACTACCAAACTCCCCTCGCCTCCCGCTATGCCTCGCAGGAGATGCGAGAGCTGTTCAGTGCGCGGAAGCGTGGTTCAACATGGTTGGTGTTTTCCTTGCTACTCCTAGAACAAACAAACTAACCTCGAGTTTCTGAGCACAGGCGTGCACTGTGGCTCTGGTTGGCTGAAGCAGAGAAGGAGCTCGGCATCGATATCTCCTCTGAAGCTATTGAACAAATGAGATCGCATATTTTGATTACGGATGAAGACTTGGAGGTAGCGGCAAAGGAGGAGAAGATTCGGAGACACGATGTGATGGCCCATGTTCACGCGTAAGTCAAGTTCCTCTGGAAGTACCAAATTCAACATTAAGCTCCGCTTCTGGAGATCTATTGCTTACAGGATCCTTAGTTATGGTGTAGTTGCTCCCTCCGCCGCTGGTATAATTCATTTGGGGGCCACTTCCGTGAGTAAATTTCTTTGGGGTTGTATCCTAGGTCGTTGTGGGAACTGCGATATGTCTTGGAGGTCGCATTGCTAACACCTAAGTTGAATAGTGCTATGTTACCGATAACGCTGACCTCATCTTCCTTCGTGACGGTCTGGATTTGCTGTTGCCAAAACTTGCGACAGTTATTTACAAGTTGTCTGAGTTCGCAATTGAATACAAGGGTAAAAAAGGCCTAATAATGAACCAAATTTTCATAACTAATTTATGTTCAGATATGCCAACTCTAGGCTATACCCACTACCAACCTGCTCAGCTTATCACCGTACTCCCCCTACTTCCTATCCAATCTACAATGAGAAACATTTGCTAAGCATCTTCCCATAAACAGGTAGGAAGAAGAGCCTCGCAATGGGTCCAGGGTGAGTAAAACTACTGCTTTCCACTCTATAATAAGGAAGGAGTAAGCTAACTTGGACTTCTACCTATAGATCTCATGATGGACTTAGAAGACATTGAGAAAGTTAGAGCCGACCTGCGTTTCCGAGGCGCCCAAGGAACAACCGGAACACAGTAATAAAATCTATTTCGATTGGAAAGTTCGTAACTGACTTGAAGAACAGAGCATCATTCATGGAGATCTTCAATGGAGATGGAGCCAAGATTGACAAGTTAAACCAGATACTAGCCAGCAAGGCAGGCTTCGATAAGGTCTACAAGATTAGCACACAGGTACGTATTGATGGGTGAACTACCTGGGACACCATTTTGATTAGCTACCTATTGAGGTAGAAGAGATGGAGCTGAGTAACTCACTTGGCATAACTCCAAACAAAATGGTCTCCCACGAAACAACTTTTTACGCTAATCGCAACTAAGTGGACTAATACTGATTCTGCGCCACTAAATAGACATATTCTCGTAAAGTCGACCTCAGAGTTGCTAATGCACTAGCTGGCCTGGGTGCAACAGTTCAGAAGATTGCTGGAGATATCCGTCACCTAGTACGTAACCTATGTCTTTCGATTAACTGTATGTTAGCTGTCATTACGTGCGCTGACTCTTGCAGGCATCACAAAAGGAAATGGAAGAGCCATTTGAGAAGAATCAGGTTCGTGTTCTCCTTATACTTTTGTCTTTACCTTTTACAACATGCTAAGAATTCAATTTCAGATAGGGTTTGTGTTCCTTCTATCTTCGTCTTTGTCCTCTAAAGCATGCTAATAATTCAATTGATCGTCTGCTATGGCATACAAGCGCAAGTTAGTATCCCTATATTTTAGGAAGGACTAGTGCTAACTCCAGTAGCCCAATGAGATGTGAAAGAATCGCCGGCCTTGGGCGCCATCTTGCCAATATTCCCGCCGAAGTTTCACAAACTTTCTCCGCACAATGGTTTGAACGTACACTAGTATGTATTTTCTTTGGATTTTCAAATTTGTCAAAAGCTAATTCTTGGTAGGATGATAGGTCTGTACTCCCGATCCTTCGTATTTCTTTCTCTGTGGAGCAATAAGCTCGGGTCACTCTTTTTTTCAGGCTGAGGGCTTAACGGCTTAACGAGCTCTTACCAACAACTGATAAATATCTTGATTCACGAGTCCGCTGCCGAAATCATGCCTTTAACCAAAGTAACTCACTTGGTTTAAAGAATACAGCATGGATCAGCAAAGGATTCATGAGTTCGAGCGATTCGTAAACTCGTTAGCCAACCTCTCTTTTGCCTCGGAGCCCTCAAATTCGATTTGGCAACTCGAAATAAGAGTCCGACGGTAATGAATGATCTGGTAGACTATTACTAATGTTCAATAGTGCTATACGACGAATCAATCTGCCGCATTTGTATTTATCTGCCGATGCTATTCTCATGACATTGTTGAATGTTGTCAGTGGACTGGTTGTATACCCAGCCCGTGTTCACTCCCGGGTCATGGATGAACTTCCATTTATGGGTATGTACTTCCCTAGTCAGTTAGTATACTAAGCAATTCTAACTCTATTCAGCCACTGAGAATATTATCATGAAGATGGTCAAGGAAGGTGCAAGTCGTCAAGAGGCACACGAGGAGATTCGAGTCCTGTCGCATCAAGCCAGTGACGTCGTCAAGAAAGAGGGCGGCAAGAACGACTTGATTGAACGAATCAAAGCAACCCCTTATTTCAAGCCTGTTCATAATGAGATTGACGAGATGTTGGACCCAAAGAATTTCATCGGCCGTTGCCCAGAGCAGGTAAGATCTTATTCATGCTTTTTACATCTAGGAAGTTTAGAGTTTTGATTACTCAAACCAAGTTGATGAGTAAATAAACTCCAGAGCATTACTAACTTTAAATCCTGCAGGTCATCGAGTACTGTGGTGAGGGAGGCGAAGTCCAAGAGGCTCTAGCAAAGTACAGAAGCTTCATTGATGAAGCGAAGGCGGTTGAATTGTCAGTTTAAGGACCATTTCTCAATTGGGTTTGAGGCATAGAGAGAGGCAGGCATCAATTGCAAGCGCAACTTAGATGCATGTCCATGCATTTATTAAAGTGTTCCCTTTTCAGAAAACATAGATAGGTACCTACCTACTTTAGATAGATGCCCCAAAAAGATCTCACTGAAATTTTATTGGCGCTGTTATGAATATTCGTGGTATAGTAATGGGTTTGAATTACTAGGATTAACTTGATTATTG
>JAJONI010001680.1:588-10812 GCA_022190145.1 Pezicula rhizophila | reverse complement strand
CCTCCATCTATAGGGCTCTCTGGAGATATGCAAGATGTTTATTAATAAATAGTAATAAAGATATATAGGTTACATTTATTACTATAGCGATACTCCTTAGATATTCTACTATGAAATATAAAATATATCCTTTTATTATAATGTTTAAGATGTATAGTGACATGCTCTTTAATAATTGTAGTCTATTTCACTGCAAAGAGGAGAGAAGGAGAGAGAGACTGCCCCTCGGAATTATATAGCTAGGACAGCATCTCCTACGCAACGTAATTTCATCTATAAGCGAGATTTTTAACATTCTAACTAAACAGGTGGTGGTTGGTTGTGGGGTTTTGGAAGGTCAACATAACTCCCTGAGGGGCCTTTAGGCAGTTGTGCGTCGAAAGAGGGTGTGGGGCGCAGAATTATACTGTAAGTATAATAATGCATAGAGTTGTAGTATTATGGAGTTCTTGTGCCACAACTGTGCATGCTCTTGCGGCTCGGTGGGATAGTCGTTGTGGAAATACGCCAGCAATGGAGGTTTACATCGTCGGCTCTTTGTCTCTTGTGGGCGCTCCACCGCAGCTAATACCTTGATAAGATGGTTGAAATGCAGTACAGCACTACGGAGTATCCCCCCTAAATAAATGTTATCCAGCGGAGCCGCTAGCAAGGGGTTTTTTGGTGAGAGAATCACCGTGCCAGCCCTGATACGCTAACATTTATTGAGGAGTTGGGGTTGATAGTACACAGACAGGGGCCGATTAAGCTTAGGATATCGGGAGCTCGGAAGCTTCGCTACCACGGGTCCGCGGAATCCGGCGCCCCGAGGAGTCGGTCCCACCACTTTACTTGCCTAAATAAACGTCGGCACTAATCGTCAGCCTTCAGGAGTAACTCTAAAGCTATGAATTAGCTACTAAACCTAAAATAAACGTTATATTAGCTAATATATTAATTATATGTAGATTACTATTTAAACTTAAATATGTAAAGAATACAGTGTCCTACTTTCTCTCACTTATTAGGAGCGAACCGAACCGACTAGTCAAGGCTGACAATTAGCTTGCAATTCCATCTAAATGTGAGAGATTATTTACGGAGATAATATTTTGTATTTAACTATCTCATTTGAGAAGCCGAGGTCCATGAAGGAGGTTATGATTTATAGAAGGTACACCATCAGTCCCCCGCAATCCTTTCACTTTCTAGCCTCCCCCATATTCTTTCGTCAAACCCTTCAAATCCTCTATAGACATCTACGTTATATTTCACAATGTCGGATTCTAGTCCCTCAGGAAAGCTCCTACTGGGTGCACAGATGTCGCAAGAATTCTTAGGGGACGAGCTTCTAAACAATTTGCGACAGAACGCAGTAAGTAATCGTTAATTAAGTGGCAAAGGGCTGTTAACCCGTTAAATAAATAATTCATTGCTAACAGAAAGAGTATGGATGATAGCGAGACGATATTTTCACCCGAGCGGGTCAAGAGTACATTGCAGAAGTTTGCTTCTCTAGCTATGCTCGACCCGGACTGAAATTCCGCGAGCGATCTTTGATGAACATTGCCATGCTCATCGCCCTCAACCGGGCTCCAGAACTGCGAATCCATATCCAAGCGGCGATTCACAATGGGTTGACGGAAGAGGAAATCTGCGAGGCTTGCAGACATGCAATGATCTATTGTGGTGTGCCTGCAGGAAGGGATGCTTTGACTATTGCTAGTGAGATTTTTGCGGCGGCGAAGGCAAAGGAGGCTAAGATCTAGTTTCTTGTGGCGAACTCGTCTGATTTATAACTATATGTACTTCTGCATGCAGAGAGAAAATAAAAAAACATATACACCATGCTCACGTTTACGTGTCCTGTACTGTACATCCATTCTTACCCTGACTTAAGTGAGTAAAACTGTAGACTCTACTATGTGATGGAGGCGGTTAATACCCCATAACTGTACTGTGCATTATGAAACCGGATTCTTTTCATCTGAATCATGGACTAATTCAAGCTGCCGAGGCAAAATTGACAGCAGTAGTGTGTGTCGCTGGTAAACCCCACTCTGCCCCATCCCATCAGTATGAATAAACCTTCAGAACCATTCGTCTCTGTGCGGGGGAGGCTTAAGCCAGAACGCCGTCATCCAGCCCTTCTAATCTTTATGAGACAGGTTCGGCACGAATTCATCGGCAGTCGGTTATTCTGTGTCCCATGCAGAGTTAGAAGTTCGTAAGATATTTATTATGTGCCGAAATAATATGGGATTAACCTATTATTTTGGTTAAATAGTCCTCTACAACCAAACCATGAAGATCAAAATAAAAGTTAGTATTAGGCCTGAACGCATCCTAAACTCCTTCATCCGTTGACCATACCATGGCGCAAGAACGGCTGGCACGAATCTCATCTCACCTCCTCAAACCAGGCAATAATCGAAGTGATACTCAACCAGTTACAGATGCGGCACAGAAATATACAGTTTTGAATGAGCCTCTCGGAAAGACTCATCACCTCCGCATCATCGGTATAGGTGCCGGGGCCAGTGGCCTCAACATGATTCGAACTCTGCGTAAACACCTGACCAATTTCGAACATGTTGTGTACGAGAAGAACCCTAAACTGGGCGGCACCTGGTTTGAAAATCGATATCCAGGTTGTGCTTGCGATGTGCCTTCGCACAACTACCAATTTTCGTGGAGGCCGAATCCTGAATGGAACAGATTCTTCTCGCCTGCTGAAGAGATTGAGGAGTATCTGTGTCGAGTCTGTGATGAGGAAAAGTTGGGCGATGCCATCAAAACAGAACACCGCGTTGAGGCTGCCGAATGGAATGAAGAAGAGGGGGTTTGGAAAATTAGAGTGCAGAATCTGAAAACGGGGGTGGTCTTTGATGATTACTGTCACTTTCTCCTTGATGGGACGGGGATTTTGAAGTGAGTGTTCTCTCTCTCTCTCTCTTGACCAGCATTGATTCAGTTTTGAGAACCTATATAATTAACACATATTTTCTAATAACCAGCCATTGGAAATGGCCAGATATTCCTGGCTTGCATGACTTTCAAGGGGAACTCGTTCACAGCGCTGACTGGCCACGCGACTTCGTGTATACTGGGAAGAAAGTCGGTGTCATTGGAAATGGGTCTTCTGGGATTCAGATTGTTCCCGCCATCCAACCCCGTAAGGTTCCTCCCACTTAACATGAATTGCATTATAGTAAACATGACGCCCAAGAGACTGATATGAAATGATCCAGATGTCGAAAGCCTTGCTCACTTTATCCGCTCACCTACATGGGTTTCGCCGTCGAGACTGGATCTTTTATCCCAGAATGGGGAACTGGACCAGATCGAGTTGGACAGCCAGGGAAATTTCACTGCGGAACAGATTGAGAAATTCCGGTCCAACCCAGAGATGTATCAAAAGTTTATCAAACGGATAGAGCTGCAAACCAATGTTGTTTACCCTATTGTAGGTGCCCAGCCGTTGGAAAAGAAAATCTGAAAATTAATCGCTGCAAGCCTCATTGGGACTAAACTAACTAACCCCTTATTATAGGTAGTTAAAGACAGTCAAATTGCGCCCATCGCTGCTACAAAGTTGCGTGAAAGCATGGCCGAGGCCCTCAAGCATGACGACAGGCTCTGTAAAGCGCTCATTCCAGACTTCCGTGTTGGATGCCGGAGACTCACCCCTGGAGTCGGATATCTCGCATCCCTCACAGCGTCAAATGTCCGTGTAGTTACAGATGGCATCACCAGGATCACCCGCAAAGGTATTCAGCTGGAAATCGGGGAAGTAATTGAATTAGATGCGATCGTCTGCGCTACTGGGTTTGACGTCTCCTTCCGCCCTCGCTTCCCCATCATCGGCCGCAACGGCAACAACCTCCAAGATCTGTGGTCCCAGTCGCTTCCTCAAGCGTATATGTCGTGTGCTGTCCCAGGCTTTCCCAACTATTTTAGTGAGCACTCTTCCCTCTCTCCTCTAAGCACAACCTCAAGTCCCTACAGGTGAACTAACTAACCAACGCAGCCTTTCTTGGACCCAGTGCTCCCATCGGACACGGAAGCGTCTTCACCATCGCAGAACACATTGCAAAATACATTACCCGAATTCTTCTGAAGGTTCAGCTGGAACGGATCAAGGCAATCAGCGTCTCGGAAGAAGCTAATACTGACTTCAATGAACACGTACAATCCTTCATGCCAGGCACCGCCTGGGCTGCAAGCTGCCGATCCTGGTTCAAGGGTGGCACAGTGGATGGCCCAGTCACGGCGCTCCATCCTGGGAGTCGTGTTCATTTTTTCCATATGTTGGAGCAGTTCCGAGGCGAGGACTTTAACTATGTGTATCTTGATGGGCAGAGGAATCGCTTTATGTACCTGGGGAATGGATACTCGACTAAGGAGCTTGGTGACGGAGATCCAACTTGGTATCTGGATCGCCCAGACGATCTCTAGGAAATGAGCAAAGCCTAGGGCTCTTTGCCGTTGAGGATTAAGTGTTTCTTGTGCTGCTAAGAATTTTCTTAGAAAGGATTGGCTCTGTGTTCTTTGTGCGTACTGTACATGTGGTGGTAGAGGTACTAGAGCAGTAGGAATATGTATATCCTTATTCTAGATCTCAATTGACAGCAGTAATTATACCAACTTAGATCAATTGTGGAAAAGCTGGTGAGTGTTTACTTGTGAGGCTGGTGATAAGTCTACATATGGGTCTGGATCGGCAAAAACTACCGCATCAATCACTTGGTTGAACCGACCGCTAATTGAATTGGCAGGCAGCCACTAAGTCTTATTTCGCTAGTACAGTACTATACGATAACCTACCTGTTGACTGTAGAGGAGTGCACTATTATTAGTCTTTCCACTCTCTTACAGAGAGATAAAAGAGCTTCTAAAATTTAACGAGCTAGCTGTATTGTATTTGTTATCCCGAGACGGACTTTTAAGCTATTAATTAGGCCGACCTATTCTATTACGCCTGTTATTGTTTATTGCTGGTACCGAATCATTCGGGGGGTCGGACGCCGTGGGCCCGTGGCAGCGTGGCAGCGTAGCTAAGGCCTTCTGGTGCGCGATAGACTCTCCATTGTTGTCAGACAAGTTGTACCGACTGCCGACTGCCGACTGCCAACTCCTGAAGAGGTTTAAAGGGGATTCTTACATTAATTACTAGATCGCATGTCTCCACTCTTCTCTTCTCTTCCTCCTTCCTATCTCCTTTTGCATCGTGCTCTAGTTAGAGTCAGTCTTTTAGTACGACTTACTTATTGCTACGTTGGCTAGAAGATTTTATTTATCCACTACATATCCTTTAAAGCGGTCCACATAAAACAAAACCATGGGTACAGCAGATAAACTTGCGTCCGAGAAACGCGCTCGCGTAACTTTTCTTTCCACTGGTACAGTGAGAATCCGACAATCAATGAGATCGCAACCAGCCAATGGCTACGCCATAACTCGGCAATTACGCTCGTTGAGAGATCGGAGATGGACCGGGCCGCTTCCAATTGGCGTCTTTATCATCCGCCATCCTGAAGGCATCTTCCTTTACGACACGGGGCAGTCGCCGTGTTGTAACGATGCGAGCTACTTTCCCCGCGCAGGTTTCCTCGGGAAGTGGTTGGCTAGCTATGAGGTGAAGAAGGAAGATGGCATCATCGCACTGCTCAAACAGCAAGACATCAACCCGGGTGATCTAAAGGGGGTGATTTTAAGCCATCTTCACTCAGACCACGCTGGCGGTCTTGAGGATTTGATAGCTGCTGAGCCCGATTTACCCGTTTATATCAGCAGAGAGCATTGGGATGCCTTTGGGAAACACCCAGTCTTTGCCAGCTTCTCAGGAGCGGCGCCGAACCATTGGCCCAAGGACTTTTGTCCGATAATTGTCGACCTGCATGAGCGGCCAGTTGGTCCATGGAAGAAATCCTTTGCATTGACGTCTGACGAGAAGATTGTTGTGGTGGATACTTCGGGACATGTACCGGGACATCTTTCGGTGGTTGCATATGGAGAGAGTGAGGACAAGCTGCCAACAACCTATTTCTTAACCGGCGATGCAACGTATGGCATTGAGCAATTGGATATTGAGGAGCCAGATGGAATCAATGATGACCCCATGCGTGCTTTGCAGAGCTTAAAAAATATAAAGGAGTTCGCGAGGCAAAGCGAGGTAGTTGTTTTGCCGAGCCATGACCCGGAGACTTCACGATTACTTTCGGATCGAGTGGTTTATCATCCGAAAGATTGAATCAAACGATATATATACCCTTGTGATTGCAGCTCTAGATAATTAGGGGAATAGTTAATAATACAAGAGTTCCTATTTCTGATAATTGATAATTGATGGACTACTTTTTTCTATAAAGCGATGCAAGTTCCAAAGTTCCTATACTAATAATTCTTTTTTTTGCCACCTTTTCTTCCTCCTGCCACTTTTTACATTCCTATTTTTGCTATCAGAATATTCCAATCTAGCGTAATATAAGGCCTAACTTTTGGTTTTCTAGTACGGGGTTTATGTACAGTATATAATGGTAGGGATAGCTAATAGCCCTCAAAGATATGACATCCACCGTGGGTTTGCCAGTGTTGGAAATATTCAGCCTAGCTGTAAGTATTCATTATGGCTCTCCCATGGTGGTGGACCGGAGCCAATTGTCCCATGCAATTTACTGAAATCTGTTCTCGAAGACGATGCTTTTTCAAATTCGAGCTTCTGGAAACCCTGTGGCAAGGAGCGTCATATTCGAAGAGACAGTCTCTGCACCCAACTTAAATCCTTCTTTGACTCCTACACAACGAACATGGTAGTTGTGCATGGTCCGCCCGCCGTCGGGAAGTCAACGATTGTGTGGCAGCACTATCACGCAAATAGAGATCGGTAAGCCTAACACACTACTGGCTTTCTTTGTCCTCTTTCTTTCTACATAAGATGTACTTTCTCACATTTCACAGCTATTGGAACCCTTCCACATTAATTCTTCATCTGAAAGCGCGATCGAGCAGGACTTCGAGAAAATCATTTCTTGCCATAGTTAGTATCGAGGTAGCCGAGGCCAAGCCGCGGTGTCATCAGGCAAACAATGGCTGGAGAACGAGACGAGGCCATGGTTTATTCTTTTCGACGACAACGACAACGTGGAACTGAATTTCAAGAACTACCTACCCAAATCTCGGCAGGGAACAGTAGTTATTACTTCACGGAGTCCATTTTCTTGCCACCGCTACCGCCAAGGTGATATGGAAGTCGGCGTATATACAAAAGAAGAAGCAAAGCAATATCTTTGGGACCCAAACTTAAAAGGAATCCTTCCGTTAAGCAAGAATTATATCATGTCCAAAGTTGAGAGGCGACTTGAGATGCTCGCGAAGACACTTTTCTACCAACCTTCGGTCCTCAAGCTTGTAATATCCGGACTCACCCGTCGCATAGATATCATTAGGTTTCAACCTATCTGCAAAGTCCTGGATGGTTTTCTGAAGGAACTCGAGTCCTCCGGCGGCGACTTGCCGAGGATGCTAGGAGTAATTATGGGGCCTGTGAGTGGAAACGAAGATGTTGAGGACTAGAACTCAACCGATGCATTCGACCTTCTCTGCTTTTTCTCCTTCTATTCTTCAGAGATCCCATACGACGACATATTTGAGAATTTCAACCCGGATACCCTCAGTCCAGCGCTGAATATACTCGGCGACACCTCAGAAACTATTGGAAGTGAAGGAACCACAGACCACAAGTGAGAGACAGGCTGATCTCTTCCTGACGATGCTTAGCAGAGCCTCACCAGACGCCGACGGAACATATGTCGTGTTGAAGCACCAGTTAAAAGGCTCAAAAGTTTGTCACTAGTGGACGTTACTAGCAGTTTCATTTCTGTGTCTAGCTTTCTACAGGAGAGCATAAGGCAACTTTTGTAGCATAACAAAAGAAGAGGGCATATAAACTTAACTATAGCGATTTACACTATTTTAAGGGGCATTAACCCTTAATATAACACTAAACATTAGGCTTTTCGTCGCTCACTAATTCCACATCTAAATACAATAAAAGAAACTCATGGAGACTAGACTAGTCTCTTTCAGGCTCTAGAAACGGAGGACGCGGCATAAGTGCTTTTAAGACTGTCGCTTATTTTAAGCATTGGACGGCGAAATCTATGAGAGAGGCTGCCTCTATGCAAGAACATAGAATTATAAAATTAGAGGCCTGTCCAGCCTCCGGAATCGATCTATCGCTGCTTAGCGCGCAAAGTCAGTTAGCAGTAACGCTTCATAATCTAAATAACCTGGAGCAGAGACTCTAAGCACTCTAGATTTAAGCTAGAGTTAAGCGAGAATAGTGCTTTGTAGTAAGAGGATCCTAGTCACTTGCACATCCTTTCCCCTCTTTTTCCTACTACTATTTCTAAGATCGCTAATTAGCGAGCATGTAGGACATTGCCGATTCCTACAAATACTTTCCCTAGAAGAGACGGCAAGCCTTAGAGTTGCGGAAAGTTGTCTACAAACGACATGAGCTGCTTAAGGCATATCTGAGGAACTCGAAACAAGTCTGGGACACCCCATTTGATAGAGACTGCAGTTAAGGAGACACAGGAAGTAAGACGCGGACTTACTCGTACATTGCATCTTCTTGGGGATCGCAACGGGGCATTCGAACTCCGGAACAAGTCTTGGGAGCTGTTTAGTACCAGATCTGGCGAGGATGACGAAGATTGCTTCAATGAAGACAAGTTCAAGATCCTGAGCGACTATGCTGAGAGTCTGGGCGTTAAAGGCTTTTGGTCTAAAGCTCTGGAGCACCGTCAGCAAGTGGTACGAGGTCGGAGCGGTCTAAGGTCGCTGGGCCCCGCTCACTGGGACACTTTGTCGGCCAAATCAAACCTTGCCATTAGCCAGATGAAGCTTCATCAATACACGGAAGCAATTAAACTGTGCAAAGAGGTCTATGTTTATACTAACTCATACTACAGGAAGTATCATCCAGCTACTCTACAAGCCCTAGCAGCCCTTAGGAAATCCACAGCATACGTAGATCGAGAAGATGCTAGCCACATAACACACAAAGTAGCAAAAGGGTGGCTAGCATTAACTCAGCACCTACAAAAGAAAGGCAAACCGCATAGAATTGAGACTTTAGCAGTCAAAGCTGCGCAAATAGCACAACTTAAGGATGAGTTGCGGACGACAGTGATTAAAGACAGCCGTTAGGCATCCAAGTGGGAACAAGCCAAGAGTATGCATGAGGAAATTATTCTGGAGACCAGTCCAGACTATGGAAACGATCAAGACGCCGAGACTGAGATGATGATGGGATTTGAAGAGACGCTGTTGGCAGAGAACCGTCTTGCCAAATTTTACGCCACCACAAGAAGATACACCTCTGCTTATGAAGGAAACACAACCTTATCGAGAGATATCGACACTACATCGCGCAGAGTCCGGGAGAGGCAGGAAACAGAGGATTCTTAGGAATGCTTAGATGCTACGCTAGAGACTGCGAGAATCTAGCGTTAGAATGGAGGCCAATCCCCAAAAGCGAACGAACACAGTCCTTGTATCTGCCGCCGTCTGTGATTTCACAAGGCTCACATACTGGTGGTGTTGAGGGCTTGGGCAGTGACCAGGAGCGAAACTCGAAATCTGTGATGGAAGGAGGCATTCTGAGAGGGAGGAACCATTCAAGAGGCACTGCTAAGACCAGGAGTCACTCCGACATAACCGGCCAAATTCAACAAGGTACTCCGGCCAGCAGTCAAGCTACAAAAGAGGACAGTGAATATGGAGACGAAGCGAGACTAGCGCAGCTAGAGTATCAAGATGATGCAATAGAGGCTAGAAGGGAAGCTTATCAGTATACAATTACTGTATCAGGACATGTCCCGGACGCCGCCTCGTTGCAAACACAAGAGGAGTATGCTACCTGCTTACTCCGCTTCGGGGCCGATAGTCTTGAAAAGATAGAAGAGGCACTCAGCCTCCTAAAAACGAATTGCGGTCCTGGGAAGATCCTGACAGACTAGGTAAGTCACTGATGACTGAAAAGTTGCGAGAGTGGATTCGAACTGTAGAGGAGAGGCCATTGGCGTTTCGTTCGCAAATTCAGGCTTGGATGGCTAGCATCCCTAATCAGACTGAGAACAATGGCTAAATATGTCTTTCCCTCCCTGACTAATGTTTAAACGTTATATTGTAGAGGGTTTCAATGGCCTACTTATTAGAGTTGATCATTAATCATAT
>JAJONI010001679.1:0-10819 GCA_022190145.1 Pezicula rhizophila | reverse complement strand
TTTAAAACACAAACTCCCCTTAATCGTTAGGTATATAATATAGCAGTTTCTGGCCTAAATGTTTCATATAAAAATTTTATAATGTTTAAAGTTGGTCTTACTTAACCAAATCAATATTCAGACTAGGGTATCTTTGTATCTTCAGAACGCCAGCAAGTACAACAATCACAATTAAACCTCCTCCATTTCCTTCCTCCTCTGCTCAAGCGCCAGTCTCTTTCTCTCTGCATGCTGCCACTCCTCTAGCTTCTTCTCCGTTTCAAAAACACCTTTAACAAGCGTCTGAATGAATATACCTGTATTTTCAGCCGCCTTCTCATAGAATGCCTTCGCACTCTTTGGTAGCTCGTCTACTGTTCTCCAACGCCTATATAACTCGCCAGGCCTTGTTACATCCTCAGTCTCATTATCATCTTCATCTTCATTATTCCCAGCTTGTCTGGTTGGTATTGGTTTTTGAATAATAAGGCCATTCTGCACTTGCTTGAGACGCTCTTCTGATCTTTCGACTAGGGCAGCTTCATCAATAGGTTGTAGAGTAGGTAGGGTAGGAAGAACGAATGGTTCAATAATCTGCGCCGCCTTTTTGACGGCTCGGTCTTCATCAAAATTTCTTTGGTACCAGTCCATGTAATCGTCTAGTTCCTTGCCGCCGAATTCAAAGACATCTTTATCATTGACTTTAACCTCCTGACCACTTTTTAGACCTTCCACGTGTTCACTAGATGACATTTGATGGTCCCAAAGCTCCCAGTCCATCTTCAAGGCAGTAGGATCAGAGTTGCTTTCTGGATGTCGCTTGATGGAGTCGAAGGGTTGGCTAAGTTTAGTGACTACGACGATTAGTGAAATGAGTTGGATTTCTGGATAGGCTGTCACGCTATAATTGCGCTGGTGGAGGGTGGGATAGGCGAAGTTGATGTTGAGGAGTTTTGCAAGGCGTCGAACGGCTGGATATATCTCCACTGTTTAATAGTTAGTAATAGCTTTCTGGAAGAACTCGATGAAAGCCTCCCCTCTCTCAATCATTAAATTTTTGGGCAAAGCAAAATAATTCTGCGATGAGCTCTTGCAGTAAATCACACGTACCTGGAAGTGCGAGGTCCCGTATGTGCTTGTAGATCAACAAAGGGAAATTTAAGGTCGGCGATCCCATGTTGATGTGCAGGTCGTAGAACTCAATATGTTCTAACACGGCTCCATGAAGGTCTACGCCCTTCAATGGTGAACGCATCTCCAAAGCTGCATAGTAATGTGATGGTAAATGTATCTTCATCTCCTTTGGAATCTCTTGGATCTATTGATACTATCAGCCCTTTCTTTCCCTGGATTACTAAAGGTTAGTGAATGAAAACCACAACTTACAGCACGAGTATAGACCATTTCCCCAGTCATAGCCCATTTGTAGACTTCGCCTAGGCTCGTTGGTTGCTTTAACCACAGCATGCCTAGATAACACCAAGCCAAAGATTCAACGAGCTTAGGAAGATTCTCACTTGCTTTAGCCTTAGCCTTCCGAGCCCTCCTACTACTTGTCATACTCTTCGCTTCAGTCGCTTCGCTATCGGACGTCTCTCCCCCTGTGGAACTGAAGCCTATCGTTGAACTCGCATAACCGCTCTTGGCCTCCCGCTTCTTATATAATATTTTCACTCTGATCTCGAAGAGATCTTTAACGATCTTTTCGAGTTTTTCCGGGAATCCCTTTACTGTGACAAGCCAATGGCATTGCTTCATTAGAAGTACCATATAACACTGTAAATAAACTAAATCATCAAATTAGTTTGAGGTGATTCAAAAAAGACTACTGCATCCAGGTAGTCACTAATCGAAGAATTAAAGGAGACAGAAGAGGGTTCTTACGGTCTGTAACCTCTCGCCCGGTATAGATCCTTTCGACTCGCTCCTCTTCCGCACGTGCCTTTTTGGTTCTTTTACCCTGGGCATTCCAATCGTCCTCATCCTGCTGCGTTTGAGTGAACCCCTAAGTAGACTTTAGCGTGGCGTTCCAATGATCAAACTAAATGCCAGACGAAGATGGTCAAGCCGTGTCTTGGTAACACTTACAGACTGCTCATGGCCTTCCTTGCAGTATTTCTTGCCGTTGTCGAGGTAAAACCTCTTTGCTCTACATCCTTCCTCGAGACAGCCCTCACCCTCTCTAAAGCGTTGATAATCAACGTGCGAAGACATGGTGGTGTTGTTATGCAGTCAACCTAGTGTTGTGATAGAGAAGCCTCAATTATCACCCCAAAATTAACAGAGTGAAAAAAAAAACCTATTCCATCTAGCTCAGCAACTGAGGGAGACTAGCCATCTCAGTTTTAAATTACTTAGCTACTATGAGAGACTCAATTAAGAGATCCCTTGCCTCTAAAAATAGGGTTAATATCATTTCAAGCGAATCATATTCAACATCTATTCTGAAAGTCAATGTTGAAGAACGAACATGGCATTGAGTTAAGAGCAATGTCGCCGTCAGTCAACACGTGATCCTGAAATTTGTGGGTCTCGCCAGACTAGCGCACCCAAGATCGCACACTGGAAAGCATCGCGAAGTTGAAGAACTCATTGAATTTCGACAACATCATCGACGTAGAAACCAGCAATCAGTAAGTATATCCACCATTTCATGCTCACCAGAGCGATCATGTCCATTCCGCAAAATTAAAACTAACTCTTTTCCTCCCATAGTGCAAATGTAAGACCCCGCTCAATACTCCCCAACTCACCTCCGAAAACGACCGAGAGAATATGAAGAATTGGGTATTGATGTGAGATACAGCTTCGTCAAGACCCTTACGGGTAAGACCATCACCCTTGAGGTCGAGTCTTCCGACACTATCGACAATGTCAAGTCCAAGATCCAGGACAAGGAGGGAATTCCCCCGGACCAGCAGCGATTGATCTTTGCCGGAAAGCAACTCGAGGACGGCCGTACCCTTTCAGACTACAACATCCAAAAGGTACAATTTCACTTTTCAAAAGACTGTTTTTGGAGACTAGGTGGATTATGGCTTTTTGAGAGAATTGTGGGAAGAAGCAATCTGAATGATTGAGTGCTGACTGGGAATTGCTATAGGAATCAACTCTCCACTTGGTTCTCCGTCTCCGTGGTGGTATCATCGAGCCATCTCTTAAGGCTTTGGCCTCTAAGTTCAACTGCGAGAAGATGATCTGCCGAAAGTGCTACGTACGTCAACTCCCATAAGCACGTATCTCGCATCACGAGCGTCGGACTGCGCCTCCCAAATCAAACTCAGAATGCTAACGTTAACTCACAACAGGCCCGTCTTCCTCCCCGTGCCACCAACTGCCGCAAGAAGAAGTGCGGACACACTAACCAGCTCCGCCCAAAGAAGAAGCTAAAGTAAACGGTTTCGCTCCCTTTGGCGTTTGGTATATGGGTGAAGGAGAGTTGGGGTTCCTACGTTTGTTTTGGACGTGGATGCGATGCTTTGGCTGTACTACATTTCACAGGCAGGAGAAACGAATAGCATGAAATCAAGCAAACAATGGGACTTATGGACAATACTTTACAACCATACTTTTTGTGATGCGCCTCTTTGGCTGTGTTCGAATGTGCAAAGAAAACAGGCTTTCTATAGGCTTGATTAAGTCAAATGGATGACTAGGAATTTCAAGGATGCAAGTATTTGCACAAGGTTGTGGTCACAAAGCGTGGTACGAGAAGGGCTTATGTACTGCTGAATTTTGCTGGTCTGCTAAGTGGATAGTAAGTGGCATTATATGGACAGGTTTCTATTTAATTCAAAACGTCTCTTGGGGCTGGGGGTTTTGTTGTATTGAGTAACGCTCATGATATTGATTCTAAATAGGATTGGCAATCCCCCCCCAATCTTCTCTACTTATCTATCCAAACTTTGCCTATCAAAGGACCAAACATGAATTCAACATAAAATGTTTTCTTGGAGCTGTATCCCATTATCGAGGCTCCAACATCTACTTAAGCTAGTCTTTTAACGTACTTCACACATAATCTCAAACAAGGCATAGAAGGTGGAATGGAGCCGCAAGCCTCCAAGAATTCCGGAGCAGAAGGTCTGGAGACAATGTCACACGTAACAATTGAATTAGCTTGGGTGGACATATCATTAAGTTAGGCTCTTATTATAGTATACAACCTCCAGTATAGAAAAGCTGATCCTTCGTTATTTCTTACAAGCTTTAAATCAAATGCTTAGATTAAGTTAGTCAAACCAGTGGTTTATTTAGATTTAAATCAAATTTTACTGTTTCTTCAACCCCAGAAAGTGACTGTGCTCAGGAAGATATCTTTTCTAGGATGAAGAGTGTTTTTAAAACTACTTTCGAGCCATTAATTTTGTACTACTAGTCAAAGAGTCGCCTTTGAGTTTATTGCAAAGGCCCAGTAATCTATGGGATGATAGCCGTGATCGCATAATTACAGACATATGTCCTATTACAGCGAGGGCAAATCTTTTCCCGTTCCTATAATACATCAGCATGGATCTTTCCAACCAAGTGCTCTGTCAAACGCTATGGTCGCTCTATAAGTACCTGCAAGAGACACGTATAATAGCTTCAACTTCTTTTTTCACGCAGCTCCTCACTCTTTTAAGTCAGGCTTTCCCATTATCTGCACTTTCACTTCTGTATTCTCCCTGTTTAGCTCTGACTGTCATCTTCTTTTCCAAACTTCTCCCTGTCTCTCCCACTGACTCGGGTCCCAACGCCTGCACATTTGATTCTGTCCTAGCAGGTCTCTTCTTAATTCTTGCAGGTTTGGACTTCATTCTCCGAAGCACAGTTTGGAACATTTCTTAGATCTTTGCTCGTTCAATTGAATGCCTCGTGAGGTTTCTGCGGCTCTCTTCTGTTGGAGTATATGCAGTCGGGTACTTCGAGCCCTCTTTCAGATTTTGCTGCTCTTTGACCTATATCTTCTGTTTCATTGTTGCCGTTAAGGACACCTCCTCGGTTGGGGCAAGCCCAAGAGCATCCTACGCCTTCTGGTTGAAGTCCTTGAGAGTGTCTTCGGGCGTTTTTGAATCGTGATCTCGCGTCTGCCTCCGCATCATCTAAGCCCGTCAACATAGTCCCGAACAGCTCCCTAACACTTCGCAAGGTCGCTGTGGTCCATTCGGTATCCTTGTCTCCACTCTCAAGCGGATTTGGGAGATCTGAGAACTGCTAAAGATGGAATTGGAGTAGCCGGTCATTTTAGCGATTCTGCTTTTGCGCTTCCTGCTGTGTAAAGAATTCGAATCTCCGACGTAGATTCCCGTTCAATTGCTCTTCTAGACGTAGAGAAGGAGCTAAAAGGTTTATTAAAAGGATTTGAGTCGATTGGCATAAGTTTCCGAGGACAAGTCCTTAGACACGGAGACTTGCACTTCCTCCTAACCGATCGGAAGAGATTTATCTTTAGCACACTTTCCTGCTTCGCCTTCCAGTTCGTGAGGCGCTATTGCGGTCTTGTCCTGCATTCCAAAGGATTTGGGGGCAAGATTTCCTGCATTTCTTATTGGGGAGGGTATACGGTTCTGCAAACCTAACATCTTTATGCTATTCCGTAATGTGACCAGTAGGATTTTACGCATCTCTAGAGTCAACTTTTTGATATCTCCACGGGACTGTACCCATGCTTGAAGGTATTTGACGACATTGATGCAATCCCTGGAGCTTTTGGTATTTCATGGCCCTGACGATATTCAGAGTCAGTTTATTTATTCCGAAGAGCTCAAGAGTAGATCAAAAGTGGTTTGGGAAGGAACTGTACTGAACCTAGAAAGGAAATTTGCTGTGAACTTGAGATTTATCTTTTGGCGTGAATTAAGTCTGCCTTTCTTTTTTTAAAAAAAAGCTTATTCATATCCTCATTTGCCGCTTCTTCTGCTCGTTTCGTTTTGAGGGGTTCTACTATCTTCCTCAAGAATTTCTCCTGCAACTCTACGACGTTTTGCATGATGCCATCTATCTCATTCTCATCCGCGTGGCTGCGTGCAACATAGAACTATTTTTTTTAAATGCCAAACCTTTTTCATATTGTACCAACATCCTTTCCCCAGAGCAGTCTCTAGGGAGTCCCCGTACTTCGTCTCCATTACTAGCAAGTTATCCGTTAGCGCTTCCAAGATCCCAAGGTCTTTAGTTACTTTCAATGCAACGACACTGGTCTTACCCCCTCTGCCTATACCTCTAAGAAAAGGCCGGGAAACAATATGGGCTGAGCGCCAAAAAGGCCTTGGGCAAGGCTACAATCGTTGTCTCCTTATTGACATAGATGCAATGAACCCCGTTCTGGAAGAAAAGTAAACCAATGTATTGAAACCAAAAGTCACTTGAACGTTCCACACACCATTGCAAGCCCGACTAGGCTGAGATCTCGACTGATTGAGGCATGTCGAGGGGGTTAAACTGCGCCAGAATAGAATGCAGTCCTGATTGACACCGAAACAGATACCGAATGTCTTCATTGCAATTTGTAGGTTCACTGCCATTGTTATAAATAGGAGAAACACACCAACCCAACACACCAACAACACCTGGTTCAGCACCTAATAGACTGAGGTGATCATATGTAATAGTGAAAGACGAAAATACGTCTTATAAGTCAAAATACAATTAATTGACGGTACGAAAAGAAGTAGAAGGAGTGAGTGATAGGCCCGATCAAGAATTTCAGTCAGGTGATCATCAACATCCTTGGACGGGAAGCTCCAGCTGTCCTCCAACTAAGAGCTACTGATGACAACACCCCTTCAAAACGTCCATTCCTTCACCAAACAAGATGTCCGGAGCTGGCTATGATGTAGTAGTTGATGTAGATGAAGAGGTAAAAATGGCCTCTCCCTTACCTAGCTTTCTTACGAGCTCAACAGCTAAATGGATTACAGGGCGACCTTGGACATACTGACTTGCAAGAGGACCTCGAATTCCACTCGTCAAATTTCAATACCGACACCTCTAATACCTCACGCAAGCTGCCGGCGAGTAATTCTTCAGGCCTTCCTGCTCCCGCAACGGCCAGCGGTGGCTCTTCGAAGCGCTTCCTTTGGACCCTCTCCTTCTACGCGCAGTTCTTCGACGTCGATACCAGCTCAGTGCTCTCGAGATGCTGGGCTGCTTTGTATCCCCGCGCGAATTTCTTGGATGTTCTTGAAGGAAACCCAGACCTGTATGGTCCATTCTGGATTGCGACAACTGTGGTATTTATATTATTCATCGGTGGTACCATCAGCCAGTATTTGGCAGAGAAGGGCGTGGAGGCGTTTGAATATGATTTCACGTTGCTCAGTGGTAGGCCACACAAATCCTCATCGATAGAGCACAACTAACACTTTTTCCAAACAGGTGCCGCTGGTCTCATTTACGGTTATACTCTTTTCATTCCCATCGCACTCTTCCTCGCTCTCAAATACTTCGGTAGCGAATCTGCCAACCTCCTAGAATGCTGGGCTCTCTACGGATACTCCAATCTCATCTGGATCCCCGTTGCCCTCATCTCCTGGTCACCGATCACAATTCTCAACCTAGTATTCGTAGCTGTCGGCTTCGGCCTCAGTGTGACATTCTTGTTGCGAAACTTGTACCCAGTGTTGAGTGCTACAGACAAGCAGACAAGCAAGGTATTGTTGGTGTTGGTTGTTGTGCTTCACGCAGGACTCGCCATTGCGATTAAGGTGCTCTTCTTCGCCCACAACAGCCCGGCTAAGGACCCTGCAAAGGAGCCTGGAAATTGATTTATGGGATTGTCTTAATATGATTACGGGGTTAGGGGGTGGTCAGGGTTCGGAGTCTGGGATTTCAAGAGGTCAGGAATTAGATTTGGCAAATACTGTATACCAAAAAATGTGCGTTTCTGCAGACCTGGTTTAGCTAGTATGGCTCCAAATGCAGTCGTGTCGTTTATATCCTACAATTACCAACATCCATATATGAAATTTGTATGTGGTTCTCTAACCTGTCACGAACCCCTCTGCGTCTCCCCGCCATTCTTCTCCCAGTCCAACCAACTTCCTGGATACTCTCCAACATTATTCCACCCCGCCTGTCTCGCCAGTTCCGCCGCAGCTCGACTCCTCACACCCGCCTTGCAGTAGAATACGACTTCCTTGTCCGTGTTAGGTCTGTCAAAACCATATCTATCCTCAAACTCCTCTGCAGTAATAAAGAACGAGTCCGGCTGTGACGAAATAGGTATGTTGACTGCAGTTGGTATGCGACCTGTAGATTGGAGTTCACCTGGTTCGCGGACATCTGTGAGGAGTTAGTAGATGGACGAAGAAGGTTATTTGAGGGCAATGCTATACCGATTATGATACGATTTGGGTCTGGTTTTTCTATTGCATTTTTGACCTATGTACACCTTAGCCCCAGTTTAACTTGTGACCAGCCGCAAAATCTTACATCTGCAAAAGAATAATGCCTACTGCCTCCAGCTTCTTGGGAGTAAAATCTCGACTGCGATATTCTCACGGCTCCTGGCGCACTCCCATAGATTACTTTTCCAGGTAGTCGTAGTCTTCGCGGTGCCATTGGCGTTGGTAGCCGGCTTGCTCGTAGGAATAGAGAGGCAGCGAGTCGTGAAGTTGTCATTATGAGTGAGGACTTGATGAATTGGGTTGGGAAGATTAGTAGTGTAGTAATTTAATTGTAGTTGTTGTTCTACACTTCTTCCCCAGCTTTTTTGTCCTTGTGAGTTCTACGTCAGAACCCCTGCCTACAAGGCTCGGACGGGGTGTCGCCTTGTACTATCATCGTACTTCGTAACTCAACTTAACTTGATTTAGGTACTGTACTGTACTAGCCAATAGGGCGGTAAAATACTGTAATATCAAGTGAACGTTGTCCACGTATCAGGATGCGTGTAACAACGCTGTGCCTCACTTTTTGTCGACTTCATCTCAACAATATGCACCAAATTTTCCACTTGTCACACTTCTGGATTTTTCCATACGAGGCTTACAATTCTACCCCAAGAATTTCAGAAGATGGTCACATTTTGCCCATCCATAGCATCTATCGCATCTATAGCATCTCGATAGTAAGCATAACCATATCACAAACGCACCCAAGTACATAAAATCACTGCGCACAGCACGAGCTCGTCTTCATCACACTACAACAAACTTGACCTACTACTACCTACTTACCAATGAGAAGACCGCACTCGGACGTTTTTATTTTTTTTTATTTTTTTGCTTCACACTCTCAAGATCTCTGGATTACTTCAGAGACAGTGCAGAAGATGATGGATGCCCATGCCCCATACTTTCCCCCACCTCATGGCGTTAATTCTCATTTCTGGAACGCAGAAGAAAACACATAGATCTAGGCGATACCTTACTGTAGATTATTATTGATTCATACAGTACTCTCATCGGGCTATTCTCGCCTCGGAAGTCTTTTGGTGTAAGAGTCTTTGAGAGCAAACAGATCTATTTTCGTTTTCCTGCAACAGTATCACACGCCTCAAGCGATAGCACCCGGTACTATTATCGTTGTCCCTTTGCAGCTACACTCAAGGACGAGTAGGAGTTCTTTCCAGTCTTTCATGAAGCATCGGGCGGCCTTTTCTTTCTTTCTTTTTTTTTGTTTGCTTTTTAATCGTGCAACAAGGACCCATCAAACCCCACTAATGAGGTCTATCAAAAGGAATCTATGAATTCTTCCGCGCTGGTTGGGTATATCGAAAACCATTTATTTTTTCACCAAAGACCTTTGAATTTTGGCCCTTTTTCATTTCCATCATGGCTTCTTTTTCTTTGTTTCTCTATTATCTTTATATTTCTTATAGCTGTATGTTTCTTGGTGGTGAGAAGGACGTTTAGGAAAGACGTCTTGGAGGCTGCTTCTGGATATTTTGGGGTATCTTTTGTGCATCACGGCGGGGGGATCGCTTCTAGGAAGAAATACCAATATCATGGATTCGGGGTTTTTCAACCTGGCTCCAGGGCAGGCACCCCTAAATCAAAATGAGCACAGTGAATTCATAGACGAGGATGTACGATATAGCCCTCAATTTTTTAGCCAAACTCCGAAGCCAGCTAATATTTTTTCCTTTCCACCCAGGTCCTAATGGCATTAGATACCCTAGATGTGATGGAGCGATGCACGAGTATTGAATCAAGCATTATAATCCCTGTTGAGGCACCAGAAACTTCGAAAGTCAAGGAGCGTTGCAACCTTCTCAGTCTACCCGCAGAGATTATAAGCCAAATAGCAAGATTGCTCCGTCGTCCAACCGCAGCATGCTTCACCTTCACCTGCAAAACGATCATGAATGCTGTTGGAAGACGTTACTGGGACCAGTTCCGGCGAGATCTAAAAGTACAAAGGATCCTCATTCGACACTGGCGTCTAAACTCAGGTCGAAACTCCAACCGGGCCGTCCTACTCAAATTTCCCACTTCGCAAGCGAGGAGTGCCGAGACTGTGAACGAAGTCACGAAGCAATGTTCTAAGAAAACCTGCCTCTGTTATAAACATTGGAATCTCTTCCATGATAATCTTAAAGCGAGACGTCAACTTTTGGCTTTGCTTGTAAGGGATTTGCCGTATATGGTTCGTTGTGGAAGGTGTTTTATGTTGCATAGACGGCTTAAGAGGGTATCTCCCGCTGTGGGTGTTGCGGAGTTAAGGGAATGTGAGATTTTTGATATAGGAGTTGGAATTGGGGTAGGAGATGTTCTTTATAAGGGGTTCATGTGATAGGAGAAGGCAAAAATGGTGGTTTGGTTCTTCCTGTTTTAGAAGTGCAAGCTTTAAATCAATTACTTGATCAAATGGACTTAAATCAAGTAAGTTAACTAAATTAAACAGATCATTCACG
>JAJONI010001677.1:0-10831 GCA_022190145.1 Pezicula rhizophila | reverse complement strand
TCAACTTAGGGTTAGCTTAGTAACGGCTATGGAACCTTGATGTATTTAGGTATGGATTGAAAGGAAACAAAGAGGTTCCGAAGTGGAGAGGCGTATATTGTGTTCTCATAGATAAGTTATATGCTTTCAAGAATAGTGACTCTCAAAGCTGGTCCTGCATAGAATGGAAAGATTAGGATTTGTGCAGAAGGGATAACGTGTAGTATGCGATCTCTTGTTGAGAGTGGTGGACTACTCAACTTCTGTCTTGTTGCTACATCTCATGAAAATTAATCAGGTAGTTAAGAAACTCATACTTTCTGGGTTATCCTATGAAAAAGCACCGACGAATTACTGCGTGATAGAATACTCAATTCATACATGAGCACGTGGACTATTGAGGAGCTTACGCTCCAACTGCGTGTCTCGAAGCAAATACGCCTTCAATGCTAATGACTCCCCCTATGTCTGTTTCCCAGGACGCCAAATCGCTAAAGCAGCAAACTACCAATCTCCCCAACTATCCACCCCCCAAGCCATATCATTCCGTGTCGCCAAAACCATCTATCATAATCCCGAGAAATCTAGAGATCTCCTCAGTACCGTCTTGCCGCATTCTTCTTTGCCATCGCCATAAGCTTTCGTTTCTTCTCTTCTTTCTCTCGCTTAAGACGGTTCTCCTCAGCCAGAGCCTCTGCATCCTCCTTGCGAGCGATTCTCGCTGCCATTTCTTCTTCTTCATCCACCTCAAATACTGCTGCTTCCATGTCTGAGGAGGCATCTGATCCGTAATCTTCTTCTTCTTCCTCCTCCATATCGTCATCGTCTTCATCTTCGCTGAGATATCTATCGTAACGTGAAGAGCTTCCTCCATAACGAGATCTCTGCGGCTCTGATCGTCGGGGCATAGACGACGAAGGCCTGGAAGACTTGTTCGCACCTGGTTTTGGCCGAGCAGTTCCTGCGTATCCTGTGGTAGCTGTGGCTGCCTTCTTGACCTTCTTCTCTGGTACTGGCGTTACAGATGCACTCTTGCCATTCTCCCTAGTTCCATTTCTGCTATCTTTACCATCTCTCGCTAGAGCTTGACCTGGTTTTGCAGGCCTGGCATTTATCCCAGACCTTTCTAGTCCTCTCTTTAAATTCTTGGTCTGCTGCACCTTTGCCTCCTCAATCTCCCGCTTGCTTGGCCGTTTCTCGATCTTCTTGTGCTGAATCTTGCCCACCTGTCCTAGTGTTGCTTGTGCTGATTTTCCACGTGCCATAATCTCTGCAAATGAGCCTTTCTTTGGTGGTGCCTTTGGGGTATCAGTGGAGGCAGGCGTTGTGGGCTGACGATTTGCCGGGATCTGGCCAGAGGGGCTTCGGCCATTATTGGAGGAGAGCTTGAGTTTGCCCACAGAAGTATCAAGAGACGATGGTTTGTCAGGTCGATTCTGGGTGATGGGTCTTGACGAGTTCGCAGCTGGCGGATTCGGTCTCTGCACCTTATCTACGGGCCTCCTGATATCATCGCTGGCCTTGCGCTTGGGTGGCAGATTACTTGGAGGGAGAGCGGGACTAGGCTCCCCCGTTATGGATGCGAGGAGGTCACCGATCTGCATGTTTGTTAGTATGCAAGTGTCGTCTTCAGTAGAGGGCACCAGCGGAGTCGTTAACATACCGGCGGCATGTTGTGTGGCGTGCTCTGAGGGGTGGTACAAAGGAGATTCGAAATCGACGTCGCGGGACGTGTTATGGGTAATGCATATGCATGAGTGAAGATGAAGAATGACGAATAGACTGTGTTGGCTCGGGGGTTGCAAGCCGGGTAAGTTCGGAGACAGTTTGCCTTAATCGGTCTTTGCGGTGTGTTCTGGAGGTGGAAGATGTTTTCATAAAACGGTTGTTATGGCGCGTGAGAGTCACTGGGGGATCTAAGTTTAAAAGCCTGGCCACTTGTGATTGGTCTGGGTTGAAGCCTGCTGACTAATCGCTTCAGTCTCTAGTTCGCACAAAGCTAATCGCGAACTTTTGGAAATTCAAGACTCCAAGACCAAATTTCAATTTCACAACGCCAGAACACGACGGTTCTTTCTCCGGCCAACAGCGGTTAAATTGATTGAATCTCCTGTTCCTCCAAAACAAAACCAAAATGTGAGTAACTCTACTATTCAGTTTCGGTTCTGGATGCGCAGCGGGGAAGAGTCAACTGCCATTCAAAACTGCGCCGGCAGGTATACTACCGTCAGCAAAGAGTCACACACCAGGTCTCCCCAACGATATCAATAGGCATTCTTCCCCTCTCCATCCTACCGTGAACACCTTCAAATCAAATCAAAAACTGACACCATTACTTCAGCATTCAAAATGAAGCATCTCGCGGCATACCTTCTCCTCTCCGTTGGTGGTAACACCTCCCCTTCCGCCAAGGACATCAAGACTGTTCTCGCGTCCGTCGGCATCGAGGCTGATGATGAGCGCCTCTCCACTCTTATCAAGGAGCTCGAGGGCAAGGATCTCCAAACTGTATGCAATCCTACAGTCGAGCAACGAAAATTACCATATCTAATAAGTGCAACAGTTGATTTCTGAGGGCTCAACCAAGTTGGCTTCCGTTCCATCTGGTGGTGCCGGTGGTGCCGCCCCAGCTGCTGGTGGTGCTGCTGCTGGTGGTGCTGCTGCCGCCGCCGCTGAGCCTGAGAAGGAGAAGGAAGAGGGTATGTTCACCCTAAAATATGATTTTACTGGATGGTCACTAACAAATCCTACAGAGAAGGAGGAGTCCGACGAGGATATGGGTTTCGGTCTCTTCGATTAAACAATCAATTGACGGTGCTCTGGGATTGTTGCTATCAATACGCCATGGAAACAAGGAGTATGACGCATCTGGAAGGGTTTGTGCGGGCCATGCCAATGATTTGTATGTAATGGGAGTCCAGGATCGGACATGGTTTCTCTCAGGGAAAGATGTTCAACATGCATGATAGACATAGCCGCAATCAAAACATACCTCTTCCAAGCCACAGTTATCCTACTCCATACCTATGCTTGAGTATCTATTTGAGATTGATTAACGTAAACGACATCCAGAGCCATGGGAGAAGACGCCTTTTTTTTACAGTGCCAGCGAACAAAGTTTAACGTTGTACGAACTGCCCATACTATGCTCTTGATCAAGGTTAATACAACCCCGCAAAAGACAGCCAGCATCTTGAATTAACCCTAATGTAATAATGAATTCTTTGCAAGGCTGAGATCCAGCCTTGGTATCACGTGCATGCTTCTCCACATCCACGCTAAGCTTAACCGAAGCGCACGACGCTTGATTTTCATTTTCGACTTCATTTGGCTTTCGAGCTCTCGAATTCCATCACGACAACAACTTCGACATATCCTTCGCCTTTCGACATCCTCGGAAAGCGAATTCAAGTCAATCAACCGCAGCCATGGCCGACGAATACGTGAGTACCAGAGCATCTTCTGCGACTTCCATCCATCTATCCTCTGTCGCAATCGTACCGTTGTCGCACAAACCATCAAGAAATCAAAAACTAACAATTTCTCTCCCTCATAGGATGCTGAGGCAGCCGCCGAGATCAAGAAGAAGAGAGCGTTCAGAAAGTTTTCCTACCGTGGTATCGACCTAGACCAGTACGAACCCATACCATAAAAAGACAAAGAATTCAAAGGGGAGCAAATGATGCTAACCCTATATTCTATAAAGACTCCTTGACCTCTCCTCCGACCAACTTCGCGATGTTGTCCACGCCCGCGCACGCCGTCGGTTCAACCGTGGTCTCAAGCGCAAGCCCATGGGTTTGATCAAGAAGCTCCGTAAGGCGAAGCAGGAGGCCAAGCCAAACGAGAAGCCAGATCTCGTCAAGACTCACCTCCGTGACATGATTGTTGTTCCCGAGATGATCGGTTCCGTCATTGGTATCTACTCTGGAAAGGAGTTCAACCAGGTTGAAATCAAGCCTGAGATGGTTGGACACTACTTGGGAGAATTCTCTATCTCTTAGTATGTTCCCCGCTTTGCCCCTCTCTTAGTATCTCACGTACCATGAATCAAAGACTAACAATATTCTTTTCTAGCCACCCCGTCAAGCACGGTAGACCCGGTATCGGTGCCACCCACTCTTCGCGTTTCATTCCTCTCAAGTAAATGTTCGATTGGGGGTTATGGGATATGCGTCGTTTGGGTTTGGTTGGGAAACGGACTCTTTTTTTTTTTTGCACATATCTGACGGCGAACAATACCAGCTTTGTTAGATAGCAAATACAAAATTTGCAAGCAACCTCTCAATCCATCTTTGTCTCATTATATGAACACACATGTTTGATTTCTAAGCAGTAATGGAGACAATATTCTTGAAGTAGCAATCATAACATAGTATAGCCCAACTCTTGGATTCCCCCGTTGATTTACCCTCCCTTATTTTAAGTATTGAAGAACTAGGCTACTGTAATGTTTATCTCTGCGGTGGAAGGGTTAGCATCTACTAATCTGGAGCGTATCAAGTCAAGTAATGAAACCAAAGCAATTCCTCGAAACAGCACGAATGTTCCTCCCATACCCAACCCAACAAACAAACCACCACAGATCACATCCAACACCTACTTTTGCTCAAACCTCAACTCAAACCTGTCCTGTCAGAACCGATGTAGGAGTAGTACTAGTAGACATAAACCTTCTAACAACACATGGGATAAGTTAGACCACATGAACAGAGAGAGAGCATCCAACCCTACCCATTTTACTACTCCAATAAGCGGAGTACCTAACTTATATCGCTACTCGTACCAAGAAATCCCTCTAGATATAGAAACACAGATATTAAAACCCAAGGTACAAGAATCACCTTCAACCAGACATCATAGAAAAAAAGACAGGCAGGCGACAAATATAATTAATAATTCTACCTATATCTACGAAATATAATACCTACACAAGAGAAGAAGCAAGATAATCCGACATAAAATCTCCCTCCTGTCACCTGACTTACTACCATATCCTCTCGTCTTAAAGGTGTTGTCAACAGTCTGACCGCACACGTTATATCAGCTACACATCTCAGCCTTGTAGCCACATTCTACTTGAAAGTATGGATTATAGTGCAGTCAATTGGTAGAGGTGAACGGCCGAACAATTGGCAAAGCCTTCAGGATTAGAGGATACGGCATCTCAATATAAAAGCCAACCTCGTCACTCCACTCGCAAGACTACTACCATAACATCATAATCGCTTGAGCGAAAAGACACAATGGGTACATGCCTAAATCTCAACAATCCAGCTAATCTGTGGGCAACAATTAGCATGAATCTCATTGCGAACCTCATAAACACAAGCATGACATCGAGGACAAATTCAGACCCGAAAGATGGTTACTTGGCGACAACATCGACATCTTAAATTAAGAATATCTAGTCGCAAATATGGTGTTATGCATCATTATCTCTCTCCATGCCATCCTGTGTGTTGAAATAAAACCATGACGAACCTTCATTAATTGGTACCTGCTAAACTTCCTAGTGGCTGCTGATAGACAGAAATTGACTCGGGGGCATATGCATTTCTAAAAAGAGCCTGTTCTGGAAAATCACTATCATGTCAGCTGTCAACAAACCATAATTTAAGCTCTCCGCTGGTGCACAACCAATACTTCTGCCTCACTAAAGGGATGGATCAAGTCTGGTCAAGTCAGCTATCACGTCTTGACAACTCTTCGAAAACATTGAGAAGGCTTTTATTACAGAAACAAGGATCTAAACTACAGTGTATAAAGAACTGGCCAGCTCAGCGACTTGCCGCCGCAATCGAAATGCAGCAAACTCCCAATCAACTGATCTCATCTCGAGCAGATGGCCGAAAAGGAGGTGAGAGAAATAGGGACCGATAGACAATTGTCAAAGGCCCAGATCCCCATAAATAAAGGAGGCTGGTCGGACAGATGTGTGCTTTTGTGGTGTTTTTACATGATGAAAAAAGAAAATCAATGGACTAAACTCCAAGTGTTTTGACTGCCGTTCATAAGAACTATGGGAAGGTCAGGTGAAGACTCGAGGCCCACTTCTACAACTTCTGAACTCCCCAAAGTCATCACACCAGTGATTGAACTCCCCAGATCTCCGGAAGAAAGAAAAGACAAGGCATTATACACCGACAGAATGACTATAAAGTTAGAGTGGGGGGAGGCAGCATGTCGCCCCAAAGATGCATGAACCACTGACTTGAGTTCAGAGCGATCATCGATATGGCCCATCGTGGTTCCCCATTCCAAAACCTCCTAATAACAGAGTAGATGCGACAGCTCCGAATGTAAACACTAAGTGCAGAAGCTTCTGACAGTCTCGACTAAGGCTGAGCCAGGAGACGAAAGGAGTCCTCGAGACACTAAGTTCAGTTTTCCTCTTGCTTAATCGGTTGTCCATAGACATCCACATTATAGTCGTTTGGGTTACCACCAATGATTCCCGAATTGTGATCCGACATCAATCCCTTCTCCTTGAGGTACTTGATGGACTTCAAGATGGTCAGATCGTCCTTGGCCGTATCATTAAGAATCAGTCGTTGAGCTAGCGTCATTTTTCCACCATTAGCCTCCTTATCTCTCAAAGCCTGGTCGCGCACAGCTTGGTCGTGAACGAAGCGACACTTGCCCTTCTTGCCGCAGGTGCCACCCGTCGAAAAGTACTTGCAGTGGCGTTGAAGTTGTGCTTTGGGTGCTGGTTGGACACGGACTGGAGCGGAGTTGCGGCTTGTTTGCGTTTCGGGCTCAGAGTCTGAAGATTCATCCGAGTCGCTGACTTCTCCTTCGTCTCCGGCTTCTCGCTTGCGCTTGTTGCCTGACAGCATAGTGTCCTGTATTTTCTTCTCTGCCTTCTCGAGCTGCATTCTCAACTCTTCGGCTTTTCTCTGTTGCTTTTCTAACTTGGTTTCGCCCTCTCTCCCTTCTTTTTTGGGTTTGCCGTTCTGACCTTGTTGCTCACGACGCTTGCGAAGCTCCTCCTCGGCAGCTTCCTTACGAGCTTTCGTAGGGAAGTTTCTCTTTCGCTCTGCAATCCAAGCGCTCAAATCAGATGGCAGTCTAAATAATGTTAGCTACTAGTGCAAACGTGGTATACTATAAAAAAGACATACTGAGGAGTGTCGGGGCCAAGCAAACTAACGAGACGAGCTTCTTCGTCCACGTCGTCTTCTTCCTCACTCTCTTCGTGCTCAGCACCATTGGGAGTCAGGCCAAGAGTGTTCGTCTTGCGCTTCTTCTTTTTCTTTCCACCATTATCTGCACCTGCAGGTTTCTGGGGCGAATTGGAAGCTTGCGAACCGTGACTATCACGATTCTGATTGTGATTTTGCTTGTTGCGAAATTGAAAATGATCGTTGCCACCACCACGACTACCTCCTCTACCTCCCCTGAAATTTTGAAAACCTCCTCTTCCCCTATGAGGGTTAGAGTTATATGGGTTGGGATCAAGTGGGGGACGCTGTCCTCCAAACTGTGGTGGTGGGTACCCTTGATACGGTGCTTGAGAGAAGGGGGGAGGACTTTGATGTTGACCACCGTACTGTGGAGCGAAGCCATTGCTCGCTTGAGCTTGGTCATTGTCAAATCCCATACGGATAGGAGGTCCCATCAAAGGAGCTTCATGACCACCACGGCCAGGACCAAAGCCACCACGCGGAGGAGGGCCAAAACCACCACGTCCACCACGATGTCCGCCATTGAAAGGAGGTTGTTGGGGAGGACCCTGCCATGGCTGAGGAGGGCCTCCATGAGGTGGCTGCGGCGTTACATTAGGTGGTGGGGCATGTCCGTACGAGGGAGGCTGCGGTGGTGGATTCTGAAATTGTGGTGGCTGTTGAGGACCATACTGTGGTGGTTGGTTATAACCTTGAGGAGCATAATTTGGATGGTAATTTTGTGCAGACAAAGGAGCAGGAGGGCCATTCATCTGTTGAGGCGGGCCTTGCTGGTATTGTTGCGGTGGACCTTGCTGATGGTGTTGCTCATGCTGCCATTGAGCGGGAGGTTGGTTGCCTGGAGGAGGTTGAGGGCCGATGTATGGTGCATGGTTCTGCGGACCGCCATAGGCATTGTGAGGTGGGCCTTGCTGTGGTGGCCCTTGAGCATTGTAACCGACTGCAGGCTGGTTCGGATTGTACCCTTGATAATCGCGACCTGGGTTTGGACCACCGCCTCTACCACCACGAGGGGGTCCACCACCGCGTTGTGGCTGCGCATATCCTCCATATGGATTACCGTAGCCGCCAGATTGAGGCGGACCCGGAGGAGGTGGTGGAGGAGGAAAGTTATATTGCCCAGACATTGTTCGCTGTGTTGTAGGTCGGTCAACAATTTGGTCTTCGAGGGGCGGGTATGCTTGCACAAATGGAGAGCTTCTTAAGTTTAGACGCGCGGAAGCAGCTGGAATCTGCAGACGTGTTGGCTTTGAATGAAACGAGTTTGATGGTAATAATGTGGCTTTTGGCCCCTTGGGGACGTTGGAAAAGAACGAGGAGCTATGTGGTTGCGGATCTGGAGTCGACTTGCGCGTATCATAAGTGAAGACGGGAATGGGTCGACTATCAGAACTTTGCGACTGCAAATGAACAACGAAGGTTAGTATACAAGCTCGACATGAGCGATGAGATTAGAATTGAATGAAGGGGACAGAGGAAGGAAAGATGGAACTCGCACCTGCTTGCCGCCAGCATGTGGTGCATGGACCATACTGGCGCGATACCCTCTCAGGACTAGCCGCTCGCCTCGTTAGTAGCTTAGTCCAAAACACCAGAAAGATCTCCCTTGTCTTTGAAATGTCTGATACTTATATCTTCATCTGCGCATCAAAGTATGCACCACGTCGCACTTGTGTCCGTCCAAAACCTTTGTGGATTTTGATTCAGCAAAGGTTACAAAAAGTTGGTGCCGCAAAGAGTGTAAAATTGAAAGTCAATCTTTTGTGACTCCTATTAGCGCATCCCGGCGAAATTCTCTTCAAGTGAGCCAATCACGGTCCCCCGACACCTGGGACATTCATTCACAACTCTACGCTCTGCCTCATCCTCAATTTTATACTCAATGTTTATTCTCGTCAGTCAAAATGCATCCCTGTTAAAAAGCTTTTCTAATATGTCCTAGACCAAAATCGCGGATCTGGTTCAGATCACGCCAGAAGACTTTACCAAGGATGCTTCACAGGCGATTGAGGACAACATCAATGCCAAGTATTCAAATAGGGTCATTCAGAAGATAGGCCTTTGCGTTTGTCTCTATGACTTGCTTGAGGCATCAGAGGGATTGATCGGCCACGGAAATGGTATTGTCAACGTCAATGGTATGTTTTCCCTCGATGACTGCGCGGTGCTGCATGCCTAGTTGCATGGCATCAACATCAGTCCCTCCTCGTATCTGGTACTACCGTGATATAAACAGAGCTAACTCACGCAAAGTGGAGTTCAGATTAGTGGTCTTTCGCCCCTTCAAACACGAGGTCATGCTCGGAAGAATCAGCAGTGCAAATGAATTAGGCATTCGAAGTATGTTCCAATGCTCCTCTTAACAATCACCTATCTAACAGAGTAAAGTCCGTACAAACTTCTTCAATGACATCTTTGTCCCAGCCAACCTATTACCCGAAGGCTCATCATAGTAAGCCTACGCCTGCCTATGTTTGTCATCATACGCTTCTCTAACAGTCATGCCAGTTCACGCGGAAACTCGATGTGGGAGTGGGATATGGGGGATCGTAACATCCTTTACTTTGATAACCATGAAAAAGTCCGCTTTCGCATCGAAAATGAACACTGGTTCGATCAAGCACCACTTGGACCTACAGAAAGGGACGACGACAGTGATAAGAAGAGTCCCTATACCATTGAAGCATCGATGGACGGTTCTGGACTCGGACCTTGCCTCTGGTGGGATGAACTCGATGAAGCTGAAGAGGAGAATGGTGAGGAAATGGAAACTTCTTGAGTCCGGGTGCCTGGTGACTGGTGTCAATTTGCGGTGCAAATGGATGGGATGCATTGGGACGGAGTTGGTTTAGACAGCATGACATATTTTGGCGTTTAGGGAATGATTTGTGTATGCATACTACCTGGCTTATGGTGGGCTAGACTAACCTTTAATTTGGATACGGGTATGTACTGTAAAGTGGCTATGACAAAACGACGGCAACTTGCTTTAATTAATGCAGATTTGCAGAACCATAGACCAGTTGACTTGAGGGGCAGATGGCGGAATTTCTGCAGCTCCGAGATATACGGTGTAACATAATACTGGATCTACCCCTTCTTTCCAACGACATGACTATCTAGCACAATCAATTCAGTGTCCCACCTCGTCTTTATCACCATCATCCCAAGTGTCATCTTGCCGTCTTTCCACATCGTAGCCCTCACCACCAAGGCTACATCAATCTTTTATGCCTTATTCACAGCTTAACAGACACTGCTGTTAATAACCAAACATCTTTATTTAAAACCTAAAAAAAAAACTTTCGCAATAGAGTTAGTGTCGGAAGACTTCCACAATTGCAATTGTCGGTATTATGACGTTGATTACAGTATGGTATTGGTTATGGTTCTTGTTGATAGTTCCTAACTAAGTGCCAGAGGCTGGTCTTAATATAGCTTCTACGTACAAGATTATGCCTAATCTGGCTAGCGGCGCGAGCTCTGATTGGCTCAATACCTTCCTCCTACAATACAGTGAATAATGTCTATTGTCGATGTTCAGACAGTTAGTAATATTAGACAATGGGATCAAGTATACATATGAATTCTCCGGTTTACAGATATATGTGTCTACCTATAGACAAGCTACCACTCTCTAGACTTGGCTGTAGTCTTATGTTTCG
>JAJONI010001675.1:0-10832 GCA_022190145.1 Pezicula rhizophila | reverse complement strand
CAATCCTTATTATAGAGCTCTTCTTCTCCAATCCTTCGAGTTATATAGGTCTTTGTATGTTTGCTAGGTTGTACCTAAGTCTCATCACTCTATAAGACTTGATCCCATTCCTCGTTAGTCTAGAATAGGTGCTCCTAAGCCCACTTAAGCCTAGCCTTCTTATGTTCATTAGTTAAGGGAGGTTTCTTTCGTGCAACTTGTCAGACAAATCCTTCTCTTTTAAATACCTGTCAAATAGCCTTCTTACTACAATCCTAACCTAGGAGAGCTGGTATCTCTAGCTAAGGCACACGTCAATTGCCCTTTGAAGCTGTTACCCATTCAATAAGGCGCTTCCGTTGTGGGGTATTAAGAAGAACCTTCCTACTAGACCTCTTCTTTTGTGGTGTTAATCGATGAGAAAGGGCATATTATACTTGATTTCGAGTTAGATTTGTTTGTAGAACAATCTTATCTTGTGTCTAGCTAGCATCGAAATAGAGGGTTTGCACTCGAAGTCGATCGTTGCGTGTACAGTCTTTCGTAGGCGTTTTCGGGGTAGGAACCGTCCATGTCTGATCTATGATAGTTAGCAGAGGTTACAGTAGAAAATAGAGAGGAAAAGCGGCGGTCCAAACATTATATACTCATTGGCTGGCCTTGCCGAGGCCACAGAATGTTCGAGAGTAGTGCACGGATGTGGGGGGCTGGATTATTTGGCCATGTACGAAGTATGATGATATCACGAAGAAATACTTCGTAAAAACGCGAAGATTAGTCAGCGCATCGCACTTCTCGTACATGTATGACGTAGATAATCGCCCCCCCGCCCCCCATCATAACAATCATCATGGCATGACATGACAACAGGATCTCTCTCTCTGTATGAAGCATTACTCATATCAGATCGCAAAAAAGCATCGATCTTAGCATTGACCCCCCCCCCTTCCCCCCCAAAAAAGGGGATCGTCAAACAAAAGTCAAAAGATAAAAAAAAAAGAAGCTTTTCCTGTAACTTCCTCGCAAACCTGTTCATCTTGAATCTTAAGAGGCACAAGAGGTACAGTAAGCAGAGCAAAGACGAAATGGTGCAAGCATGTTTCGAGGGGGCACAACTTCGCTAATAGATACCATACCGCCTTTTTTCCCTTCGTATGTTCGTTTTTTTTTTTTTTTTCAGGGTCCTCTCTTGCAATCTTCATGCCGAGATCGAGATCAAGGATTTTGTGGTTTTTTTTTTTTTGGCTTCAAAACCCGCCGGCGCCCTCCCCCGGAATTGAATTGGAGGCATTGGTGAGCTGACTTGATCATTTTGTGTGGAGGGTGGAGGTGCGGAGAAAAATTAATTTTTTTTTTGTTGTTGTTATGGTTAATCTGTACTGTATGACTTCTTTGGGGAAATGTCAAAAAGGCTTCTCTCTTTTTTCACGTGTAGTTTTGCGCAGGGATTCTCCATGTAATGACGCCAGCCTTGCCCAGACTTCGGGGGGTTTGTCGGTGAGCGAAAGGTCCCCTGATGAAGGATTCTTTTGTTAAAAAAGGGTAATGTACCGTGACGGAAGTTTACTTGGCTACCCTGAAAATAAACTACTTTAGGAAACTGGAACTTGAAAGAAGACGGAAGAATGGGATGCTCTTTTCTTTGCCTCTTTTTATAGTTCCGGGGTTGAGCATATTATTTCTTATCCTTTTGCCAAAGTGGTCGTCTCTGCTTACCTATTTGATATTTCGTTTAATATCTCATTTAATATTTTGGATTTCATTTTTATTATTTCATTTATTATTTCATTTATTATTGTTCTGCTCGGCATTCGTATATGAGGATGGGGTGATGCTTCTCGGCGTGGCGAATTTTCAATCTCAACCCTCGGTATGGCGTCGGGTCGGCTTTAGCACCCCGGGATTCTTCACAATCATGATCACTGCGATTCCTCCGTTTTCTTTGTAGTGGGTTTGCAGTCCTCGTGATTGAAAAGATTCCGTATAGAGGCATTGCACTCCTGTATTTTGCCAGAGGCTGGTACTACCTAGTGGCTGACCAAAATACACCACAGGTAGGTATTGTACCACAACACCGAGTAATATCGCCGTATTTCCGTACAACCACGATAATACTCAATCCAAGCATTGATATTATTGAGCAATGTACGAACGTATGACCTTTACTTTAGAGACAATGTATACAAAAGCTTGTAGCACAAAGATTACGTACGAGTACCGTTGACCGTAGAATGAAACGTAACAACAGCTGATCCTTTATTCCCGGGGTCCTAGGACTAAAGTGCTTTGTATGAAGGTATTATTTGGAGTCTTTGTCGTGCTTGTGTACCTTGGAGGAGCGAACTACATGAGCCAAGGCATTACCTATGTTACAACGGATTTAATTGAGGTCGACGTGACAGTGTTACAACTTACAAGGCTGAACCCTAATAATACCAAGAGCTGACCAAACTGGTGCCGTACCCAATCTCATCTCGTGTTTTGTATTCCGCCCTCTGTGCCAGTATCACAAGACAGGCACAATAAGGCATGCGAAATTACTACTCTAGATACTCTCGTTTACTGTTCGGAGGTAGTATCGGCTTAGTATTATCGGGGGCGACGGTCATTACATACGTTGGAGTAGACTTTACCCGAGACGGAATCACCAACACTGGGTAGCTACGAAGTATACTTTTCACTCCAGTTTCCCCGCATTCGGGTTTACTAGCTAGAAAGTGTAAACAAAGTGAATGATAATTGCCTTGCCTAGATTTCCCCTTTATTACTTGGCCAAGGCTCTTCCCTGGGATTCTTTAATCCTACTATGTTTTGAAAGAAAGGAGGTAAAAGTATGGAGGTCGTTTTCAAATTCAGAGTTGTGCCCCCGGTTTAAGTTCATCTCATCCAATACCCTCAAATCACGAGCCAAGTCTAACCCCACTGGCCCCAGGAACCCGTTAGGCATCGCTCGTTGGCATCGTTGGTTCGCATCGAATAATAGACAAGGAAGGGATTTGGATATTTCGGGGGCGAAGGAGACAAGCGTTTCTTACAAGTACTCGTGATCAAACTCCTTTATGCGTTGTCACACAAGTATCCTCCTCTCCACACTCAGCTCGTCTGCCTATCTCCAATCAAAGCTTCTTTTCTAACGCATCTTCCCTGGTTTTTTTTGGCTGTTTTGACAGGAACGAACGAAAACAGCTGTTGTCATAGCAAAACGTTCAAAACCATTACTTCTTGCGAAATATATTGGATGAGACGACGGGTTCGGCGGGTAGCAGAGGGAATGGCCGTGATGATGTTTCATGAGTTGTCCAAACATCCTCTCGCTCCCCGCTGCCGCATGACCATCTTTGATTTTCCCTTGCTCTCTCAGACTCTTTTTACCATTGCCTTTTGAATAGCGTTTCGAGAGATGCGATGTGATGTGATGTGATGTGCGGAGTTTTCCAGTCGCAAGTCGCAAGTCGCAAGTCGCAAGAAGCAAAAATTATAATGGTTGATCATTATCGTACACCGTACCGCGCGTTACGCTGGAGATGAGTGTGCTCGAATCTCAGGGGCTCGACGTTGGCAATTCGTGAGGTTTTTGTTATTGCGCCCGACGCAATTTTCTGATTGGTCGCGTTCGGGAAAAAAAAGAATATTATACAATATTGACAGTACCAGTCGTTTCTTTTTTCGACTATCTATTCATGTCAGATATTCCCTCCCGGGTGTCTCAGCATTTCGGAGTGCTCATCCGATGGCTGTTTAATGTCATGTTGCGATCAAAATACTCACTCCTAGAGTAGACTCTTGTGATCAAGTTATTTTCGCTAGAATGTATGTGGGGTTGAGGTCTGGACGACCCCTCGACTGGTTGAACCCTAACCAGCCAGTATCAAACTGTATATCAGCCACTGGCTGTCAGCTTCGACGAACAGAAAATGAGATTTTTTTGAATCGTGGTTTGATAGGAATGCAGCACAGATCTGACAAATACTAGGCCGACTGCGGTTCTCAGAATCCGGGGAGCATTCCAGCCATACAATCTATCACTTCTGTGAGGGAACGTGACTGATCAGATATGCCCAACAGATAAACATTCGCGGGTGGCCGCGGGGAGTTGGAATCCCAGGTTCCGGGACGGGGTGGCTGTAAGGGAAGGAATGGAATGGAGGGGGTGGACGGTGATAGCTTTTGGTCATTTATGATAGCGAGAAGTACCTGTTTGAGTGGGCAGTATCAGTTCCAGACCTTGCTTGGTTGGCATATTTGAACCTTCAACATATTGGAAATGAAGAGCAAAAGCAAAGTCTGATGATTGTTGGGCATTCAGCTTGACGTTGCGCCCAACGGCACAGCAAAGGTCATTCCATATACAATGCCAACTGGAGAAACACGAGGGTAAGGGGTAACTCTCTATTAGGCAACCGGAAGAGAAGACTCCAGTGTGGGGGTGAGACTTTGGGGGTTGTATGTCTTGTGTGATGGCCCTGCGCTTCCAGAAAGGAGAGCTAGATTCTCACGGGGTTTTTCTTATCGAATAATAAATAAATCCAACTCTGTACGCGTTTGCCCTGCGCCGTGCGCAGGAGGGATGATGCGTTGCATACGGCCGTGTTTCGATCATTTGCTTCTGTACGAAGTATCTTTGTGTCGCAAAGGCAAAAACTTTGCCCTGATAGCTTGCTTCCTCTGGATCCAATGTCTAGGCAAAAGAAATGAGCTAGCATTTGATTTTGGTCTTTGTACTTTCGTACTTTCGTACCTTTCAGCAGCTGATTCAGTTCTGTTTTCGGGTTCCTGACAACCAGGGTTGGATCAATGTTCTCGCCTCCCCTCTCTCTCTTCCCGAGGTTCGGGTAGAGCTTAAGCGGGATACATTCGTCGAAGTCTGGATAGTCGACCAGATCAACCATGAATGTGAAGAGGGGGGCGGAGAGGATGAGCCATCGTGGTATTGCTACCGAGAAAGGTCACGGCGTAGCAATATACTAAAAGTCTCTCATCCTAATTTCCAGCAAAATGGCTCCCTCCATGTCTCCGATCTTGTCTTGAGGATTGACTAGGTACCTCCCATTCTAGGTAGGTAGTCTTCCTAATTCAACGGGATTTCCGAACCGCCGGAAATGTATGTTTGACACTGTTTGCGGCGACGGATAAGGGATCATTACAGAATAGAATCTATTGTGTGATTGCAATTGTCTCCATATTTCGAATGAAGATTCTGCGGCATATGTCACCCTCACGTAGAGAAGTACGAAGTATCGCTATGCGAGTATTGTAGTTGTGGTACAACGTCGTGGAGGGCATTTGGCTATCCGCTGACAAGGCAATATGAGGGATGCGCGTGGGCAGCCAGCATGTCCCGTCATGCTCTCGACAAGACTGCGTTCGATCACGCCCTCCATCAACTCCATGGGGGCGTACAATGGTGATCGTGGTGGATGGC
Organism: Pezicula rhizophila; assembly: GCA_022190145.1. Taxonomy (NCBI): domain Eukaryota; kingdom Fungi; phylum Ascomycota; class Leotiomycetes; order Helotiales; family Dermateaceae; genus Pezicula; species Pezicula rhizophila. The sequence goes on along the minus strand of JAJONI010001675.1, from coordinate 5,431 downwards.
AGGATCCAGATGCTCGGGTTGCCTGCCCTGCAAAGGGGAGGTGTCATGGCAGCTTGGCCGGGGTTTTCATCTCCTGGGATTGGAGAGTGGACGGGGGGTGAGCATTGGGGCGTTTAGTGGCTGTTTTCAGCGTTGTTCTCATGGGCCTCCCCGGGAGCCATATGAAAGTACCTGTTTGAGTTAAGCTTGTGTTTTAATTAAACTTAGGCCCTTTAGGCCATTTTCCTTCTCTCGAGATCGGATAATCCGATTTGGGAAGGCTGAATTAACAGAGAACATCAGCTGGCCTTGCACAGTCCTTCAGCAGTCTCCGAGTCGAGGCCACCACTAAGTCACAGGAGCGTTCAGGCATGTAGTCGCTGTAGGACTTCCCTGAATAACTTGTTCTGCCTGAAGCGCAGTTATGTCACCAGATGATTGCGCCTCCTGCCTGCCTTTCATCATCACCATACAAAACCATGAGGAGGAGGAGGATGATGATGATGATGATGATGACAACGGTGCTATGTATGATACAGAATAATTGCGTGCGAGTAATGCTGTATTGATTCCGTTTTTATGCCCTGTAGATGGACTTTGTAATGCCTGGACCGCAGACCCTATCACTGCCACAGGCACATGACTCTCTCTCCACAACTCCCCACCGTCGGCGTATGAAAATGCGAAATAGATTATACTTAGAGTCATTTTTAGGGTAATGTGAAATTCCAGGACTACGCATCTAAGGGTAGTTACGAAATAGAGTGTGCTCGGCGGGATTGTATTTGATTATTGTACTTACGAGTATAGTTAGTTAGTATGCAAATACTCTAACGTAGTGATATTGAAGGATCGGGAGAGACGAGTAGGACCGGAATAGCTACACTCCTTTGATCCCACACAGCAACGCACTATCAAACTCTCGTCAGCCCCTTGGTGCCACTACCCAACAGGTATTCTCCTGCTCAGACAGATACCATCAAAACATCAGCATCAGCATCAGCATCAGCACACCGCAGAATGCAACAGTAGTAGCAAACTATATCGAAGTCAAACTCGAGTCGGAATTGCATGGTTGAGTCATGTCGTGAGGCAGTCGATCTCTTTAGAAACCCCCATCTCCCAGGAGTCCAGGAGTCCAGGGAGTCTAGCAGTCCGACCCCCAAAAAGCAGCCGAAGCCCCAGCACCCTGAAAGCCCTAGGCTGTCGGAAGCTCAGGCCCTGTCATTCAGCCAGAACTCTTCGTCAAAAGACCGTGTACGGTGTGGGAGCCCAAGGGACGACGCTAGAGTTTTAGACTGGCTACCTATTGCCCCCTTAGGACTAGGCGCCGGAAAAGAAAGGAAGACAGCGTCGGAGCCCAGAACAGCACAAACAGTAGAGTCCCACCGACTATTTGGGTCCACTCTTCCGCCCACCCACTCTCTGCTGCCAGAAGTACTACTACTACTACCGACTACTTCCAGACGCGAACATCCACATCCACTCTTCAAGGAAAATACATCCTGTTGTTTGCGCCGGTTCTCTCTCACCAACTACAACTGTACAACAACAACCAACTCTCTCCACTCCACAACTCACCAACAGACCATCCCGTCGCCATTCGATCATTGCATCAGCGACATCTACTCCCACGTCTTCGCCTAGCATCACCACTGCTGGTATTGATACCGATTAGAGCCACTCACTCAGCCAGGTATCACTGAACCTCCTGCGGCGCGTTCCCACCACCAACAACACCACCAATCTTACTACCCAAGGCTCAGCGACCAGTCGCGAGCAGCATATAACAGTCGTGTCTTCCCAAATATAATAGCTCGTGCGATCGAGCAAACCACATCGGTCATGCCTTCAAGATTAGACGCCCCAGTATTGAGTGTTGACGTAGGAGTCATTCACAAGGTGGATACGCGAAATGTTGAGAACCTCTTCAGCATGTGGACAGGTGAGTGGCCTGTAAGTGATTGCAACTTTGGCAATACTAATTTCAAGCAGTTTTCTCAAGATGTTCAGGATCATTAGAGGAGGGACGCAGATTAGAGAACTTGAGCTGGAGGTTATGGACTCGCGAGACTTTCTGCTGCGAACCAAATGGCGACGCTACTACACCCGCAATTTCCATTTCCAAAAGAGATGCAAAAGGCCAATCCACACAAGACGTACCAGACCTCTCCGGCAGTCTCGACTCATTACCAGACGATGAAGTACTCGAATTCGACTCCGAAACCTCCTCTACTTCAGCACCACTCGATATCTCCCGACCCCACATCCGGAGACAGGACTCAATAAACAGCAATCGAAGTCGAGGTCGTGAAAGACATATCACCCCCGACGATCTAGAGAAGATGGTCATTGCAATCAAAGAAAAGAAAGATTTAGAACCACTAGCGCTCAGCACCCACTCGTACTTCGCCCCACTGCCAGAAGCTACCGTTATTCAGCCACCGCAGACACTCGAGACAACAAGTACACCCGCTATTGTTAAAAGTAGTGTAGAGTCTACCTCGGTCCAATCGACTAACACTGCCTCCTCTGACTCAGTCAGCGGTACCTCTGAGCGAAGCACAACAAGCGTCGTTCGGGGATTTTCGCCTTCACATGTCTCCTCTTCCTACCGATCGATCCCTTTATTATCTGCGCCATCTTCAATTCCAACTACTGATGTAGAGAACACTACCCCCTCGAGAACAACAGCACCGAAGAAACAAGCAATGTTCGCGCTAGGTGGATCCTCTGGTTCAGGTGATGACTCTCTTAGTGAGCAGAACTCTATGGAGAGCATCCAGCAGAAGCCAGTACTACAAAAGAAGAAGGCAACTTTCCAATTCGGTGGATCATCAAACGAGGAGGACTCTCTCCCAACAAGACTGCAACCTCACAGCTCGCTGTCGGCCGCTCTTCAGAAACAACACCTCCCTAAGAAGCAAACCTCATTCCAGGAAGAGGTCGCCACCCGAACCATACACGAGGAGACAGTATTTGACGATGACGTGTTTGAGACGGACGAAGAAGACGTAGATGAGAGTGCAATAGACGATGACGACGATTCTTCGGATTGGGAGGACTCAGTTGAGGACAGTGGCAAGTCGAGCATTGACGAGAAGACCTTCTTCCAGCGCGTTGACTCTCGCCCAAACCTTACATCTCGCCGTTCTCTTATCACTACTATGCTCCACCAAAACGATCGAGCAAATGCTCTTATGAATGCCGCATCGAAGTTAACTTCAGCAATGCACCGATCGCGTACATCTTCTCCCAATGGCCCGTCTGTGGCATGCTCTCCTGACTCCGATGACGCCGCACCTCTTATGATGAAGAAGGATCTAAAGACAAATGGCTTGAAGCCTATTGCTGAAGTACCTCGCTCCGGCGCACAACCCATCATCATGACCACCAATACCACACCTTACCAGATGGCACTATCACCCCGAACAACCCGCCGCAACATGCTCTCAACCGAGTTAACTGTCTCTCTCCGCCAGCACCTCCTATGGGAACGTCAGCAAAAGTCACAGACTGCCAATGCAGTCCTCAAGCGTCGACACACTTCACACGATGTTGCCAACCTAAGACAATACCCCGAGAAGGTACATATGGGCGAGACAGAAAACCCAGCCACAAGCTGGAACCAGTACTTCGGTCAGGGCTTGGGTGAATACCACTCCAAGGGATGGTAGAAACCTATCAAGATGGTTGGGTTTTATGCATAGCATACCCTTAGGGGTCACACATTACATACACATTTTGGCATCACTGCCTTCAGCAAATACTCAGCATAGCATTCTCATAAATGTCTCTTGCTTGCTTGATTACATAGCATAGCGGCGGTTTACATATTTTCTTGTTTGCGCATGGCATGGCACAATTGGCGTTGAAAAATACCTCGAGCAGACCGCCATTGAGTTGGTGTTTGTCTAGCTTAGCTTCTTGTTCTTGTTATCACTGATTTTTGACTTTTTGCTGTTTTTGGGCGTTCAAAGGGGGGCATTAATGGATGATACCAAGCTACGGCTACTGTCAGCGAATACTTTAGGTTCGAAATGAATGCACGAGAGAAGTGGCATGGTAGCAGAGGAGCAGTTTGTACAGTTTGAAGGAGCATCTCGCGCGGGATTTCGCCGAGCCCTTAGCATAACCGGAGCATCAGTAGTTAGTAGTAGTTAAGAGTGAACACAGAGCTAGAACTTGGAATGAAAGTACAGTTACTGTGTATACATTGGTACCTCGCATACCGCTACAGTGAAATAATTTTGCATGTGACGAGGAACTTATGACTTGGCAAGTTCCACACCGATTAACGATCTGGCGATCTCCTCATCAGCCTCATGTCTCTGAATCATTAGGCCATTAGGCGGTGAGAGAGGTCACGGCATCATCTCACGCATTAAACACAAGGTCGGTCGTTCGTTAAGATGAGTTAAGGTCAAGCAGGTCAGGTAGTGGTAGCACCTGTACTCCAGACTTGTATGATAGTTCCAATAGCATATCCTAACGGGAGCCCAGTAAAAGCGTCTGAAGTATAGTATGGTATAATATAGCATCACAAGCCAATCAGATCCGATACACACCTCCTAACTTTTTTCTTTCTTTCTTTCGTTTCTTTCACCGTCTATCTGTTCTGGAGTAGTGGAAAGTCTGTGGCTTGATCTTTTGACCTGTCTTGATTTTCTTAGTGGTGGTGGTGGTGGTGGTGGTGGCTCTTGTTCCTGGTGTGTGTTTGACTAGTTGTTGGGTTTTAGTTTTTTGGTTTTTTAGTTAGTAGTTGGTGGTAGTGGTTGTAGTGGTTGTTTGGCGGAGGCGAAGTTGAGGGCGATGATGTAGATGGAGGGAGTGCAGTGCCGGAGTCGGAGGGACGGAGGTGGTGGTGGTGGATGGATTGGTATCGTGACGGGTAGGTAGGTACAGTAGGTATTGGTTGTGGTTACGATTAGGTTGCAGGACGTTGCAGGACGTTGCTTATGCGCTATGCTTCTTCGGAGTTATTTTTATTGTTAGGTGATGGGATTGAAGATTTAAGGTGTTGAGTGATGTTGTGAACCCTTTCTGTTTTTTTTTCTGTCTTTTTTTTCTGTTTTTTGTTTGTTTGTTGGTATGTGTCTGTAGGTAGGTGGATGCAGCTGTATGTGATTATCAATGTGGACATTAGTGTTGCACGCGAGAAGTTGTACAGAGTACAGTGTAACACGTGTGACATGTAGGGCCCTGGTTCTGTAGGTGTTGTATCACCACACTCCTGTGGTAACTTTGTGGGGGTGATACATGGAGATGGAGGTAGATTGAGGTCTAGAATTTTGGACGGAGGAGAGAGGAGGTTTGGAATTGAAATAGATGGGTAGAATTTGCATTGTAAGTTTATATTTCTTTCCTATTTGGACTTTTTTTCTTCTGTTGCTGTTGTATTTTCGTTTATGGCAATGTAATGTAAGATTTCAATTTTTTTTGTTCGTATGAT
>JAJONI010001674.1:0-10844 GCA_022190145.1 Pezicula rhizophila | reverse complement strand
ATGTAGAGGATCATATAAATTAGACAGAGCAATAGAACCAGATATTCTAACTTAATTTCTGACTTGATTTGAATTTGACTTTTGACATCTAGCCTCTATTTTGTAACTAAATGAATAGCAAGTAGATCGAAATAATAGGTCAAAAGTAGGAATATTAGAACAGCGAGCTTTTTAATGCATAGGGTGGCTGAGATAGAGCACTGACTTGTTAGGGTACAATACTTAACCCATGTACCTCCGTCCTTCGTACACCTCGTCGTCTCTCTTTAGGAGAATTGAGAGATTCCTTCCTTTATGCATTACTGCAGCCGAGAAGAATGTCACTTTGTCAGGATTACAAATTATGGAACAAAATTTACATAGGATTCCGCACCTGGCTTGCGAATCAAATAAAACTTCCGGCACTTGGACAGGCGAAAAAGAAACAAAATCTTGGCATTGGAGTTAACGAAAGTACCAATTAAGCTTGAGATTTCCTTAGTCGGCTGTCAGTTACATGTGAAACGAAACGTCGTTCGAAGTATAGAAACATATGCGCACAGGCAAATGTTCCAAGTCAGAAGTTTGCGAGTTACAAATCATCACCCATGCAAAAGCCCTTCATACGACCGTCCGAGCAGAAAATCTCGCCAACCAGATTTCATACGATCACATAGCCACAGTAAGATGTGACGACACCGGGAGGAATACCATCATCTTGTTCTTTCATTCTGGCACAGACTTAAGGAGCAAGGGCTCCTGCACCTTTCATCGAATTAATGTGACCTGACGTCGGATCTTTTTCTTCTCTCATCTGCGATATATGTTCCAAGCAAAAATCTTTCCCCACAATAATCGGTCTTGGTAGTTGGGTATATACTACAGTACCACCTACACCTACACTTACACGAAAATGATCATTGGGCGATCGACTGGAAATTTAATCTTTATTCGTAGTTCAATATTTATTTTGAGGGGATTTACACCTCTCTCTTTTGCTTTCATCATTATATATCTACTGGTTCCTACGCGTTTAGAAATACCGAAATATGCCACAATACCTTTCCTAATCGAAGTTCTGTTCTACCTATTTGTTTTTCTGCCACGGAAATACTACCTACAGCTGCCGGCAGTCCATCCAGCACTTCTGTACCGGCACGAACGAAAAGCTTTTTTACTGCGCGCCATTAGACTTGTAGCCGATCCGGACGTGTTCCTTCGAAAATGGTTCAACGATGCACCAATCTCGGAGATCAAGCGGGACAATGTCAAGGAATTCTATAGATGGGCTTTCCTAAACTCCTTACATGCTCATGAGGATACGGAGGAGGAGGTTGAGGAGGCTATAGTGGAGATGGAAACTCAGTTCAATAGGAATCTCCAGCCTGGTTATGGGGATGCGAAATGTTTGCGCCTTTCGTTCGACCCAGTGGGTATGCAGCATCGTCCATTTCTCATGTACATGGGAATCATGTGGGTCGATATTATCTCACACATTTACCTCCTAATCCAAGGATACCAGTTCTATCGCTCTTCAATCTCGCGGTCCTTAAACACCTTCCCACCACGACCCCTGACCTTCCTCACGAAAAACAAGTCACCAGTCTCAAAGCTCACTTACTGGTACCGTCCGGGCACTTCCATTACCAAACGACCAATCGTATTCTTGCATGGAATCGGTGTCGGATTAGGTCCTTACTTCAAGTTACTGTCCCAATTGACGAAAGAAGGAGGAGAGAATGATGATACGCCACAGATTATTGCCATTGAGATTCTACCCATAAGTTCGAGAATGGTATCTCATATATCACCCATGCAAGAGTTTTGCGTAGAAGTAGAAAAAATCCTCGCATTTCATGGAATCGCCGATTTCTGTCTTGCGTCACACTCGTGAGTTTATTTATTTCCGGCCTTGAAAATATTTCGAGAAGACTGACGGTTGTTAGATATGGTTCAGTGCTCACGTCTCAACTTCTCAAATACGATCCTGTGTCTACTCGAATTGCGTCTCTCATCCTCATGGATCCCGTAACAATTTTGTTACTATTCCCTGATGTCGCTTACAACTTTGTAAGTTTACCGTATCTCATACTCTTGGGTATTTTCTAATGCTTGAATAACCTAGACACGTCGCAAGCCAAAACTGGCAAATGAGCATGAGCTATACTACTTCGCTTCACAAGACATGGGTGTATCACACACGCTAGCGCGCCATTTCTTCTGGTCTCAAAACCTAGTATGGAAAGAAGACCTTCTGTACCGACCCGAAATGTTCGAAGGAGAAGGTCTCAGAAACCGAAACGTAACAGTTATACTCTCTGGAAAGGACCTGATCGTAAATTCACAGGCAGTAGCTGCATATCTCACCTGTCCCGAATTTCCAGACTGGGACAATAGCGAAGGATGTAATTGGTATCTGGGAGTGATGAATAAACCCGAGCAGACTAGTGCTTGGAATTCAATGGATGGATCGATGAGAGTGGTGTGGTTTGGAGATCTGGATCATGCTCAGATGCTGTTGAAGAAGGAACAGTCTGCGCGGGTGACAAGAGAGGTTTTGGCTAGGGCTAGTATAAAGTCTGGGGATGTTGTTAATGAGGGTATTAATTCGTTTTAACTGCTTCAGAGACTGGTTCGTCTGAATCATTGTTTCCTTGTACATAATTTCTTCTCATTCGGGGCAGGAACCAAAAATTGGGAGATTGGAAGACGCCGGAATGGTTGGTTGGTTTATGGAGTTCTGGGTAAAGCGGATAAACTCGCGATAGATTTCGTGAGAGGGTAATTTAAGCGACGGCGTAGAGACAGGTTCTCACGGATTATTTAATGGGTTTCTTCTGTCCACCTTACTTCCCTGCTGGTACATTAGCTATGTGTGACATATAGAAGCATTTAAGAATAATGATTCTATAGTAAAAGTAGAGGAAAGAGAGCTGCTCGCTCAGCCCAAGACTAAGAGGAAAGCCACAGAGATAGGACCATAGTCATGTTTTATATTGATTTGATGTTATGTCAAAAAGCTTAACACTGCCACAACCATAGCATCTACACCTGTACTTAAAGTAGGCTGGATGGCAGGCGCAAAATAAGCACTATGGTTGATTGGTACATCCTGTTCCAGAGTTCCCTTCTTCTCCGCTTCGTCCCATGTCTCAGGATCTGTACCACCAAAACTCCAATAACAATACGGCACGCCCTTACCTCCCTGCTTATTTGGTGCTTCTGTCGCCAATAATGGGAAATCTTCCGATCCACCTAGAGGTGCTGTATCAGGATTGTGAGACGAGCCGAAGTGTTTAGTAAAGGCTTCTGAAATATGGTTGGTGGCTTCGGGGTCGTTGATTGTAAAGGGGAAGGAGCTCGTTGATATCCATTCTGGTTCTTTTGGGGAACCAGAAGCTTCACATTCTGCTTTTATAATTCGCTTGATGGCAGCCAAGACTTTGGCTCTAGTTTCTGGTTTCCATGTCCGTACATTAATCTTGATCGTAGCAAATGCGGCGATGATGTTCTCGGTCATGCCAGCCTGCACACTGCCCACTGTGACGACGGCTGAATCCCTTGGATCAACTTCTCTACTTACAACGGTCTGTAGCCGTACAATTATATGTGCGGCGATGACAACTGGATCAATAGTCCGATGAGGTTGACTAGCATGGCCTCCACGTCCAAAGATTGTAACTCTAAAGCTATCTGCCGCGGAAGCCATCGGCCCAGGTCGAGTTCCAACTGTACCCGCCGGGTGTGGCATAACATGCTGACCAAGTACTACATCTGGAATGGGGCACGCATGTCTCTTTGGATCATAAAGACCATCCGCAATCATAGCTTTAGCGCCACCAGCTCTCTCCTCATTCGGTTGAAATAAAACCACCAGAGTGCCCTTCCAGTGTTTTTGTGAAGCATGCAGAGTCGTAGCTGTTGCGAGCATAGTGGAAATATGCATATCGTGTCCACAGGCATGCATGACGGGTTTCTCAACCTGATCTTCAACATCTACCTGACGGATCTTGCTGGCATATGGCAAACCAGTTAATTCCTCTACAGGAAGAGCATCTGTATCTGCACGTACGATAACGGTCTTCCCTTCTCCATTCTTCAAAATACCAATCAGGCCCGTTCCACCAATATTTGTCCTCACATCGAAACCCTTCAGATCACGCAAATGTTTGGCCGCCGTGTCTGCAGCGAGCGTCTCTTGAAGCGATAGGCCCGGATTGGCATGTAGGTTCTTATAAATAGCTTCATAAGGAGATAAGTTGGGTTTCGATACTTTGAGGATCTCAGATATATCCATGGTTCCGGGGTGTAAGTACAGTACAGCAACTAAAGCTGTTCCTTCAATTAATTAGCCTTCGATTGAATTGATTATGTAGATCAAGACTTACACAAACCCTAAAATGAATTGCTTTAACTGAGCCATGACGACAGTGGGTTATGACTTATTAGAAGGTCCATGAAATGTCAAAGAGTGGGGTAAGACTACAACAGTATCACGTGTGGGATTGTTACTTTGCCTTCCTCCCCTGGACTCCTAAGCGAGGACTTTGCCATGGCGCTTAGCGTTCTGAGATATACGCATGCCTTGTTGGATTTGCTGATGTTGGAGCCTGGAGGACGGAAGTTATTGATACTTTGTCTTTCCTTGAACACATAACATCCGCCAAAAAAAAAAAAAACAGCTCTAAGCAACCATGGAAATTCCACCAAGCCAACCCCCAGCTTCGTCTGAAGCTGAAGAGGCAACGGAAACAACTGCCTTGCTTGGCAACAATAACCAACACAATCATGGTGAGGTTAAGCGAAGCCAAATCCTACGAACAGTTCTAAAGATGGTGCTCATGTTAATTGGTATCTTACTTATATTTCCCGCTCTTTGGGTTCTCTACCTTTTGTACACATATGGTTACATCTTGATTGGATGGCCACTACCGCCGTTAAGCACCCAGGACTTCAATTCCACCTTTAGCGTTGGTTTTGATCTCACCCTGAGCTATGGGTATGTTTCCCATTTGCTCTAGAAGAAGCTATGGCTAATATGAAAAACAGAACTGCTGCTGTTATGTATAGCAATGGGACGGTTGTCGACATTGCAAAGATTGATGCACCTACCGAATATGTAGCCATGATGCAACGACTAGGTCTAACCTCATCAACACACCTAGCGCAAGTACCCGGATGAATTCATTATCCTATCATAACTACTCTAAACAATAAATTTAAACCCCGATTTCATTCATTGAACTATTGCTAACCAGACCAAAGAGCTCCCTATTCTGGAGAAATTCTTGGATATTTAGCAGACCGACCCCGTAAAGCCAATCGACAACGGTGGAAGGCCCTTGGCTTCGCAGCATCAAAAGACGTCGCAATAATCAGTAAATTAGTCACGGCTCTACGCAAAGAAACAGAACATCATCTCGGCACAACCATGCATTCTGCCGTTGTTGCATATCCAGATTTGATAGCCCTCTACCGAGAAGATATCGACGACGCACTGGAACACTCACAACTTCGGACCCTTAGTCTAGAAGAAGCAGAGTCTCTCACTACCAGTTGGTGTCCATATAACCGTACGAACTTGTGTTATCAGCCACATCACTTAGCCGCCGCTTATGCAGGAAATGGACTTGGACTTTGTAGAGATTTCCTGAATGAGACGGCATGTACGGCTGAACTTCAAGCATTACCTTCGCATGATACTATGGAACTTTCATATACCAGAGCCTCATTCCATGGTTCTGTGGAAGTTAATATGCGTTCAGCATATCGACCGCCTAACTATGTAGACGATTGGCGTTGGGACATGTTCATAGATTGGGACGGTGGTTTGGATTCGTTGTCTGATTCTTCTGATCCTGAAAAATACTGGGATCTTGTGCGCCAGCATATTATCGACTTGACATGGCCTTTCAGTTGGGATCCTGAGAGGGCTGTTTCAACTGTGCTGCTACTTGGAGAGAGTGCTTGGGATGCAGAGTTTATTCATGTTTTGAATGACACGTTTCTTCAACAATTGGGTCACTTACCCATGATATACAGCTCTGATCCGGTATACATGGCTGCGAGAGGAGCGGCGGAATTTGCGATGCAGTTACAGGGCATCATTACAGATCGTCAGAGTCGAAATGAGTGAGAGAATGAATCTTTTCTAATACAAGTCTACGAAATATAAGTCTATGAAATACAAGTGGTCAGATGCGAATTTCTGACTCGTAGCTAGCTACTACTGGGGTTTAAAGATCCTGTAATCCCTCTAGTACTGATGAACCGGAAGCAAACGCTCCGACAAGGAAAAAGATTCCGCCTGCTGGATATGATTAGGCTCCTCGTTATCAGAGACATTATACCCACCCTTCTTAAATTTCTTAACCGGTACTTCAAAAGGAGAGAAATGGCAATTCTTGACGACTTTGAATACATCCTCGGCTATAATTAAAGAATTAGCAGAGATCATCCAATATTCTATTTTTCCTCTGGCTCTATAGAGAATGAGCAGGCGAGATAAGGGAAGAACTTACCATATTGAGGACTGGCATCGCGGATATTATTCTTACAACGCAACTCAATGGCACCAACAGGAGCCTCCATCATCGTATAATCCTGACCACGAACCCTCTTAACCCACAAATTCTTTCCCTTCCCATCTTTCTCATTAACAGGAGGTGTCCATCTCTTCAAGCTCCTACAAGGCCAATACGCCTGGTGAGATCGCCTCGCCAACCTAAGCAACTGTCTATCATTGACAGAGGCGTGGATATACTCATTGGTGTAAAATCCTTCTTTATGATACATACCAGGTGTTCTGAGTCCCAAGAACCGTCGATAACCGAGACCTTGAGCAATTCCTTGCAGCAGGTCCACGAAGAAGAAAAGGACAGAGAGCAAGATTCGAACGGATTTGATTTGTCCTTCCCACCAATCTCCACCCTTGCCAGCAGCTGTTGGCCATGGCATATCCTCAAGTACAATAGGTCTAGTATTGTCCTTCTCAAGTAGATAGTCCGGGTCGAAATCAAGCAAACTGTATTTAGTCAACTCAGATATCATCCATCCGAGAGAGATGTTGGATAGCCGAGGATCCATCATTCCTCCACCAACATCTTGGTGTCCACCGCTGAACCAGCATTGCTTCAATACTGTCTGATGTTGTTTGGCGGATCCAGGGACAATCTTCTTGGTGGGTTGGTACCAGAGTGATGGTTTGAAGGCAAAACGGTTTTCGTCAAGAGAGAGGGCGTGGAAAGCATAGTTTACACCTGTTGGAAGTTCCGCATTTTTAAGTTCATACTGTTCGCCAAAGAAGCTGCTAAGCCATGGGATTTTGCTAGTGACCGGGCGGTGGAATCTATGGGCCATTAGATGGACGTTCTGTTATACAAGCATTTGGCAATATGTACTTACCCGACTGTATCGAAGACTCCTATGGCTTCAATGGTCCCTATTGGTGGTCTTTGGACGCCATATTTAGCTCGGGCAACCCTGAACCTTGCTCTCTCTTCCTCGGGTGAGAGATCCTTGGGCATACTGTAGTAGTCTTCGTAGACGATTGGGAAGTTGTCCATTCCTACACGCTCATTGTTAGCACGCACATACAAGTTCCGAATACCAAAAGGTGAACAACTTACCTCTTTTGTCCAACAATCCCATCTTAGTAATCAACCCAGCAATAGCTCTTGCAGTATATGCACCTCTCGAGAAACCAAAAATATAAATCTTATCCCCATCGACATAGTTGTTAGCAATGAAAGTATAAGCACTTCGAATCTTCTCAGAAAGTCCAATTCCAATGGTACCTCCAACTAGACTATCCAAAGTCCCACTGCCAACTCCCGATTGGTAATGAACAATTTGATCAATTTGTCTCTTGACTTGATTTCCGTTCTCATCTTCTTCGATCAACCAGGTGGATGGCTTGATAGCTCGAGTGAGACGAATAATGTTGCTTGGAGGTGTTTGTTTCTCGGGTGAACTCCCAGCGTTTTGCCATGTTCCTTTTCAGTCAGTTACTTAGTATGCCCTCAATACATGTCGACCACTTAGAATTACTTACCATCACAGAGAATAATGAGCCGTTTGCCATTGCGTTTTCCATCTCCTAGATCGGGATTCTGTGTCAGGGACGGCATACTCGATATTCAGTCAATTGTGAAGTGCGAAGTTTGGGAGCTCCTGAGAAGATTCGTGGTGAGGGAGAAGACCTTATAAGATTGATTTGTTACCAATCGGTACTAGGTGACACTAGATCAACATTGTCCATTCCTGCTCCGTGATAGAAGGTTTAGTACAAACGCTGTTGAAAAATCAATCATTGCAGTCTTGAAACGAAAGCTTGTTATAACCATTACCAAACGACAGCGAACCAGAAACTCTCGTTTCAATCTTTCTAGTATAGCTTCATACACATACAAAATAAAAAGTAGTCTCAAGCTCGGAAAAAGAAAACAGAAATTATTCACATAAATAAAGGCGGACTACAGCCACAATCAAATCTTTCTCTGCCTTACATGTTACAACACTCATGTCCCTGTACCAAGGTTCTATCCTACGTGCTACAGTAAGCTTTCCGAATGATGAGAAGATAAAGTATAATTTCTGTTTCGGCTAACCAGTGCGATTCTTGATTGGGAAATTAAGAATGATTGTGGTATGTAACAACATCGGTCATTAAACCATAAGATTGCTTTAAGGAATTTAAAATAACTACTACCGCCATGATAGAATCATGGAAACTACGAGAACAAGCATAGATGTGAAAAGAAGCTTCTTACCTACAGTATCCATAGTATCTTGGGTATGTCTTGGACTCGCCAGTAGCTTCTTTCAAATTTTTAAGAATCTGGTGCCATCTTGATCACAGTCGGGTATCAATTATTCGCTATCAGAATCCGAGTCACTACTTGCTTGGTCCTCTTCGCCTTCCTCGAGATCCTCAATTACATCCTCTGCACCCTCAGGACGGGGCAGCATCACAAATGCTGTCAAACATGTAATCCGGTTCCCAGTCTCATATGCTCCAAGTAGTTCTCCGACCTGTTTTGTTTTTGTTCCTTGTTGTAGTTTCAAATCCTTGGAAGGAGACAGCTTCCAAATTCTGATAGCGCCATCACTACCACCTGCAACAATATATACGATTTTTGATTCGCCTTCGCCAACATTCAATACTGTGAAATCCTTTACTCGCCCTGTCAAGTTGGCATCTTTTCCACCCAGTTGTGCAATTAATTTTGCAGATGGCAATGGTGTCTCTTTTCCTTCGACTTCTGGTGCTGCTACGAGGTCATCCGGTCTGGTTGAATAGAACAATATCCGCCCGTCTTCAGTTGAAACAGCCATCAACTGTACGTCTTCCGTTTCGTTCACTTGAATATACGTCATTTGGTGTATCTTTGTCTTTGGCTCTGGCATAACCTTGCATTTCGGTTTGCTGTCCATGCCGAACACTAAAACACCTCGTTCAAATCCGACACAAAACTCCTCGCCAGCATCTGTGCTTCCCCATGCCACCTTCCTTCCCTCTCCAGTGCTGTGCCGTCCTTCTCCCACTTGACTCAGCAGTTCCCATCCGAAGTTCAGTACACCAGCTTTTTTGCCAGTAACCAAATTCCACAATCTCATGCACTTCTCTCCCTTTCCAACTGTAATCATGAGCTTCATGCTAGGGTGCACGGCGAAGTCATTGACACCTGCAGGTGTTCCTCCTGGCGGTGCTGTATCTCCACTAGGCCTGCCCATTGGTTTCGGTATGGGTGCTTTGATTGTTGATAAAAGACTCCAATCTCTCGTCCGTGTCACAGCAATTGTTGAATCCTCGGCACTCGACAAGAGTTTACTTCTTGTAGGAAAATGTAACGCGGTAATTTTCGACGCATGATGTAACAATGAGCCTAGCTCGCGGTTTTGAGGATTCTCCACAATTGCTTTCGATGTGAGGGACGGTATTGCAGGGACATTCGTTATAGAGGGATGGTGTGCAGAGAGGTGGTAGAGGTTTATGCGTTCGTCGGTGCTGCCAGTTGCGAGGATGATCTTCTGTGTCTGACCAGGAATGACAGCAGAGGGAGGGGAGAGAGCAAGACAGGAGATGGCGGAGTCATGAGCATTGAAGAGGAAAGAATCTGCGAATTGAACATCGTCGCTGACTGTCGCTACAATGCCATGGAGCACTCTGTCATAGGAACCTGCCACTACCTGGATGGAGATGGGTGCTTTTTTCGTGGATGGTTTGTTCGTGGATGGTGTTGTTGGCTTCACCTTGACCTTTTTGATTGGAGCTGCTGGAGGTGCTCTAGCAGCCTCACTCAAATTGGTGGTTCTCTTCCTCTTTGCCATTGTGATGTGATAGTTCCTGTTTTCTTCGCGGCTTGAAAAAGTTACGAAGTTCTCTCCGCAAGCTTCAAAACTTTTTGGCTTATCGCGATTAGAGTATCACGTGCTAGTCTTTATAGTCATGTGATAGAACTGCAACTGAGCCACCAATCGTCAAAGTCCAAGGAATATACAAGTACTGTATTAATTAGCAAATAAGATAATATGTTATAGTCTAATTTAGTCTACCTATTTATGTTCGAAAATGCTACTTAAGCTTATACTAGTATGTATAATTATATAGCTTACTATCCAGATTACTAGCTTTAACTATGGCCCAGGCTCGACTGCGCAAGCGCAGATCTCTGCTGCAGCTAGTACAGATCATAACTAGCAATATAAGTAAGATAATATCTTTGTTATTTTAAGCTAAAATTAACCTATTATCTTACTCTAACTATATATCTTAATTGCCAATTAATACGGTATTTTAGAAGTCAAAGGAAACCAATCACGTAATTCAGATCCCTTAAATCTGATTGTATTAGGACTAGATT
>JAJONI010001673.1:0-10857 GCA_022190145.1 Pezicula rhizophila | reverse complement strand
CCCTTTCTAGTAAGTAAAGTCTCTTTAGATACAGGTCTGCTAGTGACATATTCACAAAAGGTAGTGAATAGTTGAGGAAGTATTATTCATCTTTAGATATATTGTTTCATTTAGAGCATCGCTTAATATCCACCGCTCAAATTTTCGCTTCTCCCAATAATAAACACATATGACGTAGATGCAAAAAACTCCATACTCCCCCGGTTTAAAACCTCAAGACTTCAAACCTATCTACGACTTTACGATCTTTTCCATGGCCTCCAAGAGGATATCGGCGTGATGCTTCTGGAAAATCAACATGGGACGAAGTCTAACAGCCCGCTCACCACTACCACCAATATTAATACCGACACTCTTTGCTTTCTTCAAAAATTCATCACGTCTGGGGCTATCAAATGCAATGAATGTTCCCTGGCCCTTGCCTCGCAAGTTCTGGAACTCACCAGGATATCTACTAGATAGGTCCTCAATGCCAGCGAAGAGGTAATCACCGACCTTTGCGGTATGGTTAACGAGGTCTAGACGCTCAATCTCGCCGATGATGGAGCGGAACAGAATAGCGCGTGCTGGGTCACCCATCCAGGTGTTGAATTGACGGTATGGCTTGTTTGGGCGGAGTGCTGGGTTTCCGAAGTAGTAGCCTGCAGTTTGGGCCTTCTTGGAGAAGGTTACCATGTCGGGAGGTGTCTCAAGGTTCCAATGGTCGTGGGCCCAAAATTTACCGGTTGCTCCGACACCAGTTTGGACTTCATCAACGATCATTAGAACATTGTGTTTCTTGGTCAAGGAACGTAGACCGCGGAAGAATGCAGGAGATGCGTGGTTATCACCTCCCTCGGATTGGATAGGCTCGACAACTACGGCACAAGGTGGGAGGTGGTGGGTTAGGATGATGCGCTCGACGTCTGCGAGGGCTTCGGCCTCGGCCTTTTCATTCTCAGCGATGTGATCCTCAAGAGGGTACTTAAGCATTGGAAAGGTAGCCTGTGGCCAGTCGAAAGCAGGGATGTCAAGTTTGTGGATAGGCTTAGAGCGGGTAGTAGACAGAGAGCCAAATAGACGACCATGGAAACCGGATTTGAAGGAGAGAATAGACAATTGGGGAGCACCAGGGGATTGGTTGATCATGCTAGATGATATTTCCTCCTCTGAGAATTCGACGTGTGCTCCTCCACGCTCCTGTTGACGCCTGTACATAAACGCAGCCTTGTAAGCGGTCTCGTTGGCGTCTGAACCAGCCATTGCCGTAAAAACCTGGTTGAGTCCTTTGGGTGCCACCTTCAGGATACCGGTTTCGATGATTGAAGCCCAATCCGCAGAGGGGAAGTTGCCAAGTGCAGGCCGGTTTATTATTGCGGAAACCATTTGGGGAGAGGCAGCAGCCTCCAAAAGGGCCGGGTTATTGTAACCAACGGGAATGGAGGCAATTTGGGCATAACTGCATTCAGTCAGCACCAATTAAAAGTGAACATGCGAGGTTACTTACACATCCAACAAAACATTTCCGTCAGGGTCAGAAATATAGTTTCCAAAGCTCTTCTGGTAGTCTGCAAGCATGTTCAAGCTCCTGGTATCAAAGACCCTGTCTAATTCCTCAATGGCCTTTCCGCTTTGCGGGCCTGGAATGGCCGTCTTGATGGTAGGGCCCGAGGGCTCATTGGCGAAGAATGGCTTCTCAGAGGCAGGCAGGGATTTTTTGAGCGCAGCAGCAGCACTGAAGGATCTCTGGGCTCCAAGGGGGGAGGGCGGCGGGGTGAAGCGAAGTGAGCGCAGGCCTGCTACTCGGAATGAAGCCATCTTCTCTTGTCCAGAGGTGGAGGAGGTGAGGAATTGAGGAATTGAGGAGTTGAGGAGTTGAGGAGTTGAGGAGTTGAGGTGGCGGCAGGTGAGGAGGTAGCTCTGCAGAATGAGGTTGAAAGTTTGGAATTGGATATTTATTTTCGCAGGAGAATACCTAATGGCTGGTCTGGGTCTGAGTTCGAGCTCGGCCGGTGCGATAGCGGGCCGCCGTTAACGCGGAGAACAGCGATCAGTGTCTTCCACCGCCTCTAGGTCTGTCTTATCGCGACGCGGGGAACTGGAACTCAACTCTAAGCTCACCGATAGGCGAGTGAAAGGTATGGGTAGGTACGGCACTTTAATACCTATTACTGTACGTACGGCTACAGTACTGCTCCAGTACTGTAGCATAATGGTCCTTAGCAATCCAATCATCAATGGAATCATTCTAAGGCCGAGGCAAACCCCGAGGCAAAGCAGAAACAAGGACAGAGGTAAGCTCTTACATTTACAGGAGTCCTTTCTCAATCTACCATATCATCATCATCCATCCCTCCCCCAGATTAAATCGTTCGCTTTACGGCAACTGTTTAGCCCTAAAAAGCAAACCAAAGATGGACAACGAAGGCCCCTCTCTAAGTTGCTCCGCTCCAAAGCCTCTCCCGCCCATAAAAATGCAAGAATGCAACAATCCCCAATGCTGACCATGCCATCCAACGCCAATGCTTATAATACAAAGCAAAGGTACACGTCCAAGCCTAGTGGCTTAAAACACCTTTCCGCTCACGGTCATACTTCACCTCATCTCCTTCTACGCCTTCCATTTCAGAGGACTCTAGCTTCATACTATTTCCATTGGCATAAAGACCAACGCTGTTCTCATCTGTTACGCCTCCAATGTCAATACTGCCATTCAGTGCACTTGCTTTCGCGTTTATAGTGAGTCGCTCAGCCAGTTCGGGATTCATGTCCATCATCATAGCTTCCTCGTTCTCCTTCATTAAATCTTCCTCCTGCCGCCTCAACTCCGCAGCCTCTTCGGAGTCTGCCTGATCATCGCCTTGATCCGTCTCGTTCTCACCAACATACTGCATATCTTCCGCAGGCGGAGGAGGAGGGGGAGGGGGTGGACTGGGCTCCTCCGAGTCTTTCAACCTCTTGTGCGTTTCCTCTCCACCAGGTGTTTCTTCATCTCTCTTTCTTTTCAAATCAGAGTCTCCGGGGGTTGTTTCATTGGGGGTCGTAGGAGCAGATTGAAAAGCTTGAGCAGAGTCCTCTTCGTCATCATCATCGTCGGACACCTGCAGCTCGGTTTCATCTGCCTTCTCGTCCACTGTAGGAATGTCACCATTCTTTTCCAAATCTGCATGGGTAGCTCCGGAAACACAACCATTGGCAGCTTCTTTGGCCTTTCGCTCTGCCCTTTCCGCTTTCTTCTGGTCCATGATTTTTTTCTTCTCCACAGCTTTTTCAAAAAAGTCCCTAACGTACTTCTTTACCTTTTTCTCCTGTTTCTCCGAGATTTTGGTTGGATCTTCAACGCGTCCATTCTTGAAATCAGATGCAACAAGCTTTTTGCCTACTTCCTTCGCGAACTTTTTCAAATCTTCTTTGGGAAGCTTACCAGAGAACTTCTGCATCACATGTTTAATATGTGGAAACAGCTGTTGAAAGATCATTAGTAAGTTACTGCAGGCAACCAGGGAAAAAAAACCTACGGTGTTTTCATAAAGTTTCATTTGTTTCTCTTCCGGTAATGACCGCCACTTCTCGGAACCTTTCTTCCTTTCTTTTGGCGTCGAAACAGAAGGTGTATTTTGCGATTTTGGCGTTTGTGAGTTGGGGTCTGTTCGGGTGATGCTATCGATGAGATCCTGGAGTGCCTTTGCCGTCTGTACACTCTTAGGGGGTGCTTTTGGGGGTGGGGGTGGTTCTGGTGCCGGTAAGTACGGTCTCTGCCAGGTGGTTTGTCCGCCTTTGCTGTAGTAGTAGGTATTTCCAGATTGGTCCGTAGCAGTAAACCATCCTGCAGGAAGAACATTCAAGTTTGGTCGCCGAGGTGGAGGCCGTGACGCAAAATTGTTGCCCCGCAGAGAAACGGTATTTCGGGGACCCGTGGGCGCAACGATGGCTGGTGATGGTGATGATACAGCTTCTTCTTTTTGGCTTGTACTCCGACGCTCAAACACTGGCTGGGTAGTTGGGTCGAATTTCTTCCGTGGTATCCGATAGGCCACCTTCAACTCACTCCATATTTCGATAAGTCGCTTTGCTTCGAATGCGACATCTTCATGCTCTGATGTGACAAACTTTTCCACGGCAGCTTCAATCTTCGAATCAATGATTTTGTTTCGCGTGAGCCGGGGGGACTTATACAGTATGTCGAATATCTGTAAGACAACGTTGTTATCGTCCATCCAGGTAGTTAAAGTGGTTCGTAGAATCTGGTAACCGTGCATTTGTATGACCCGATTCCGAACTCGGTCATCGTCACAGCGCTGGATGCGGCTGAGTAACTTGACTGCAATCCATTTTTCTTTGCATTGCATGAGTGTTGCCATAACCTTGCGGACACCATCTTCATCAAGACCTTTGGGTTGAACGTTGTTCACGTATTCCTCGTCATCTTCACCAGTCTTCTTCTTTCGGGGTTTCTTCGCAACGGCAGTATCCCATCCATCGCCATCATCGATACCCAGAGCCTCAATTGTCGCATGCGACAACTTAGTTGCTCGCTCAGTCTGCGTCTTACCACCGATGAAGCCAGTACAATTTGGTTCTCCGCAATAGCAAGGCTGCGGGTCAGCGCCGTATCGGTCAACGTTGTAGTTGAAAACCAGCTCCTCTCCGGCTTTGATGGCTCGCTCGGCAAAAATGCCCATGCGCAGCTTTTCTCCGACAACCCATTTGTCCACGTAGCAATTTGGATTACAGGAGTGATTGCAGAATCGGCCCAAGTTCCCCTTCTTTGTAGCATCGACGAACTCACTTTTCGTAAGGGACATGAAATAAAAGTGCTTGACACCTTCCTGATCATACTGGATGGTTCGGCGTCTGAACGTCGGCTCATTGATGACCTCCCCGATGTACTCGAAAATGAAGTCATTTGGCTGCAAGTCAGTATTCGCACGTAAACCGTAACCTTTCTTCTCTGTCTTGATAACTGAGACTGGGGCGTATTGTTTGCGCTGGAACCGTTGATTTTGGCACGCAGCTCCACAGTTGCAATCTCCAGCGATGCATTCCATTTTAGTCGCACGATTAATACAATCCGAATCTTCTCCACATGCATGATTTTCGCCATCGCCTGATCGTGAATGTTAGCATGTTCTACTCCCAAAACTTAGGACAAGGGATATACTCACTCCATTCTTCAGAGCAGTCACAGTCCAAGGCATCGTGCTCTGAATATCCCATGTGCTTTGATCCATAGATGCAATCCTTTATGACTTGAAATACCGACAAGGCCTCCTCTGTAGAGTCCTCTAAATGATCGAATAGCGGTGCTGGCCTGGCGATAACTTTCTGTGACGATTTTCGAGACAGTTTGGGCGCCTTGCCAGGCTCAACAGTTACTGTAATATCACCCCCGATGGTCTCCTCATGCGCCCCGGCCTCACTTTGGGGAGTTTGCCCGTTGTCCAGCATACTGTGCGGCGATTGCAATTCGGATTTGGGTGTGTCTGACTTGGGCCGTGGAGAGTTCCTGATTTCTGTGGGCGCGGGCGAAGATATCCTCTGTATGCCATTCACCATCTTACAGTCCTCAGCCCCTTCCTCTAATTTCATCTCACTAAGAGCCGCATCCACAGGCTCCGGCTTTACATCTCGAATACCATCTGCCATTTCGAGCCTTCCAGCGACTGGCAAGATGTGGGTGCCCAGCAGATTTGAATATCGTCGTCTTTGTACTTTGACGGGGTAGTATCGAGGAACAGCACAAGGCTACAAACTTTGCATTTGATCCGGCGATGCGAACTGCACAATCAATGAGATGGCACTGGCAGATACGCCAGTAAAAACATGCAAAAATTGGGCTGTCCAGAGGGTGTAGTCGAGGTCAAAGAGAACGATGCGACTGGCAGCCAATTGGATGTGGAAGGTAAATGATTGTGGAGGTCGCAGAATGCGCAATAGGAAAAAGGAGGGTTATGGGAGGGTGGTAGTGTTGACAGTTTGGACATGGAGCCTCATGCGGGAATGGAGGTCGAAGGGCTTGAAGGTTCGAGGTGTGAGATATTGAATAGTCTGCTGGAGGCGGAAGGGCGACAGCGCCAATTCAACACTCCAACATTGCAGGTCCACAGGTCCAAGCTTTGTCGTACTGCTCACAGTATCACCGATTGCACGTAGTCACGTATTCTTCCCCCAAAACAAGCTGGAAGCCCAAAGAGTTGTTGATTCTGAAATGAATGATTCTGATGATTCTTGAACGAGAATACATATATTTTAGCGTCCTCGGCAAATGCCGGCCTCAGGTTTGCGAGTTGTTTGGAAACCGCCAAACTTCCCCTCACTGATGTCTTTCAAGAGCCTCTGGGAACATGGAAGCCGACTTTCCAGACCCTCGAACGCCCTCGGTATCTCTTCACTGGCTGCCGCCATTACTCACGGCCAAGGAGGGAGAATATAAAACCCATACCCAAGTCTTTTCAAAACGCCACGAAATAACTTTTGGATCCGCACTTACAATAAAAGAGAGGACTTACTAACAACACTGTCAAATATGCATTTGTACAGCAAGAGAAACTGCGCGTAAAGACCAATCTCAGAGCCATTTTGAACGCGCGGTAGTGATGTAAATACCGTGAACCATTGTGCATATCCAAACACGCAAGCATGACCTTTCCAGCCATCCTATTATTATTATACCACGACTCGATATCAATTCAGTGATTTCTAAGTACCATGAAGATCCGGCTATGCCGTTGGGTCCTTGCAACATTGATAAAATGGTTCCTAGAGTCGAGGGTGTTGGTTTTCCCGTGGCGACTCGGTGGGCGGTGTAGGAACTGTTTGAAGGATCAG
Source organism: Pezicula rhizophila (assembly GCA_022190145.1). Taxonomy (NCBI): domain Eukaryota; kingdom Fungi; phylum Ascomycota; class Leotiomycetes; order Helotiales; family Dermateaceae; genus Pezicula; species Pezicula rhizophila. The sequence continues at coordinate 4,050 of JAJONI010001673.1, read as the reverse complement.
AAGTCTGCCAACTTCTTTAATGGAATGCGATTGGGGAGTACAGACTCTGATAGAAGAATTAGCGGTGACCAAGGATGGGAGGGTTCATAACCTTACCTTGGTGCCAAAGAAGCCGCCATTCAAGCCCTCTGAACGGTGCCACGATTCTGTGCAGCACTGGTGCATCTGCCCCACAAATGAATTCTATATATAAGAAATGGCAATGCCCTCGAAAAAGACGCCATGTTTGCAGAGATCTTGCACAGTGCTAAGGCCAACTCCCTGAGAGGATCATCGCGACAATTTTACGAGACGCAGATTTCTGTCGAGTTCGAGGTCTTGATTTTGGTCGCTAGAGCATCACCCACCTGTGCAGCTACACTCCATCAGCCCTAACGAAGTCGTTCGTGGTCTGTCGAGAGCGGTATCGGAACCCCATGCCTTGTACACGAAGTAAAGTATGAAGTCGTACAAGACTCCACGATGCGGCTCTAAATGGTTCGAGAAGTTGTGGGGGATGTGATGGCTAGAAATGTGACGACAGAAATCTGGCACGGTCCGCGCACAAGGGATTTAGTGTACTTCGCGCACCTGATTGGCTAGGCATTTTCAGGAAGAGTCCAATACACTCTCTCAACGAAGAGCGTTAAGGAGCCAATGGGATCTTTAATTCACCCCCCTATTCCAATGTCATCTGCTCAGAATACAGTCGAGAAATGCGATCAAGTCTTAATCTTGAACGGAGAACTTCTCAGAAATCAAAAAAAAAAAAAAGGTGTAAGGGTGTGCAAAAGCATAGGATGCAGCGCGTCTCAAACCAGTTAGCTTCAACAGTCTTAGAACAGTTCGCTGCAGCAACCCCTCTTGTTACTGGCCCAGCCTTTATGTTGGCAGCTTGCACAGCTGCAACAACCTGCACGCTGCAGAAAGCCTTCTCAAGGGATGCATGCTCTATGTTTTGCAGGTCGTCTCTCATTTTCACTATGACCCTATTTCTGCCAGATTCCGCTGCTTCTGCCGTTTGCTGGAGACCGTTTGCTCAGCTTGTTCAGCTTTGCTGCTCGGTCGCGTCTTGTCGAGAGCCCCAACGTGAGCTTCCAAGGTACGGTAGTAGGAGCTTCCTGACTCTTCGAGCCCCAAATTCACCTCCAGCAGACCCAACACGTTCTTTAGATGGTGCTGTTTGTAGTGAATTGGTTCTTGACCCTAGATATTTAATCACCTTAGAGCCCAAAACTACAACAACTTCTTCACGTCCTTCCTTCGCACCACTACTTTGTACCAACAACCTACCACCCATCTACCTAGCTACTTTCCAACAATCGTACCCACCATAACGTACCACAACTCCCAGCGTTCTCCTATTTCCTTCTAAAACAAAGCAAAATGGACTTACCTCAAGCCCCATTCAATGAGGCCGAAAAGGTACGTTACAATCTCCGGCTATTTAGTATTACTTGTGTAACCCTCGCGACTCGAGGGTCACGCTGTTGTGCCACCAACATTGTATACAAGGCGCGTCTCAGACTGACTTCTACCCCGCTGCAGCGCTTTGTCGTCGCGGAGGTATTCAAGCAGAGCAACATTCCACTTCAAAAGCTCTTACACATCCTTCAAGATGGCAAGATCGGAGACCCCGAATGGTCTGCTATCCTTGTCCCTCATGGTGAGTTCTATCAGCTTCCTCTCGGTACTCCCAGTAAGCGCATCAATACGCAGAGCAGCATAGGCAGAAGTCTCGAGCAGCAAGCCCTTCTAAGTAACTCAAACCAAGCCTAAGGCTTGAGCAGAAGGTATTGCCAGAACAACAACCATGATACTAATTCAGGATATACCTAGGCCGAAATCTCAGGTCATGTATCGACATGTACGACGACCTTCTTGCTACCTATTCAAATGATCCCTCTGCCGAGCCTGCAACCTCCAACAAGCGCTCTATAGAGTTGAGTAATGTCGATGACCCAGCAGATTCTTCTCGAAAGCGCCGTCAGTCCGGACCCGAAGTAGTTGCTATTGCTGCTCGTGCCATTCAACCTAAGCCAGCTGCCAATGGATCTCCTATTCCAAGTCTCCCAACAGGTACCCCCACAGGGAAGAAGCGCGGTCGCCCTTCCAAGAAAGACCTGGAGGCTCGCGCTGAAGCACTCGCTCGAGGAGAGCAATTGCCTGAACTAAAGCCAAAGGGCGTACCGAAGTCTGCTGGAAAGCAAGCTGCTGCAGCTCCTGCAGCACCAATGTTCAGCAAGCTCGAAGGACCACAGCCTGAGCAGAGTGCGACACCTAGCGCGACACCTCCTTTGGAGGGTGGTGATGAGATGGAATATGCTGGCAAAAAGAAGCGCGGAAGACCATCTTCTAGCAAGTCCAAGGTAGAAAAAAGAATGGCTTTTTACTGCAATGTCATGGTCTAACACCCCTTGCAGATCTCACCTGCTGGTCAGGGAACCTTCGATGTCCCGATGGAACAGGCTCCAGATTTCTCCCCACAACATGAGGGCAATATAGTAGCAAAAGGTTCCGGCCTAGATACTGTCACTACATTGGACGAGGTACCCCCTTTGGTCCAGACTACTTCTGGTATGGAAAGTGTTGAGACTGTTGAATCCGAGACTTTGAGATCAGACATCTAAAAGTCCCGGTCTTTTTAAAGGCTTGCATGCTGCTGGTTGTGGCTCTGAGAAGAACTGGCTACATTCTGTTCATTACTTGATACGACTCCTATGAGACAAATTTGGGATACCCTACGACGATCATGAGCTTCGCGTTATCTAGCATCAGCTTTTTCGTGGATAAGCTATCTTGGATGCTTATGCTCTGACGATCATCATAATTTTCATTTTTTTTCTTTCTTCGAGTACATGTATTATGATATCCATATTTCACGCGGTCTTGCACCTGTTGCAACTCATGCTACTTATGATACCATTGAGTCTTATGGGTGGATAACTCCTGGTTGGTGGGGCTAGCGTTGCATTTTCGACTTGCATTTACAACCTCTACAGTCGGACTGAACAAAAGGCGTTTGTGTTTCCTGCTCTTACATTATTTTGCTCGGAGCTGGCGGTAACTTGCAAGGAAAGAGGGCTGTTCTCTTGTACTACGTGTAACATTAGTGGGGAGGTAGCTCTAGAAATAAAATCACATTTATATGAAAATAAACAGGTCTTGAAGGCAATAACAAGTATGGGTAGAAGCTTAACAGAGTAACTCAAGCCTAGTGAATACTCAAACCAAGTCAGAAATTCATGCACACCATAGACTAACGAGAGCTTGAGAACGTGCTGTGTCAACAAATACTTGAGTGCGTTTTAAATAAGTAGAGCATAAATAAATAAATACACCGACCCTCCTTACTACAATATAGAAGAGCCGTAGGCAAGAGAGTCCTTTAACAGACCAGAATAGCTATGTTCCCCTGTTTAGAAATAAGAGCATTCTGCTTATAGAATTGCTATGATGCTTCCATAGACGGCGTACACCTACTTAAAAGCATAGACATATGTTACTCTAAGAACCTCAGGTGAGGCAGTTATATGGCAGTCATTAAAGCTCCACATCTGTAATATTCAGAGCATACAGCAACTTGACACAAACACACTGCTTTGCGGACAGGCATCAACACAAGCGTAGTATCTTCGTTGAAGCGGTTGCAGGGTCATGTAACTGGCGCTCAGTACCTAGATAAAACAGCAGCACAGGTACAAAGGGCCACTTCAGGGCCTTATTATATAGCAATGCTAAGCGGGAAAAATATACATATTTATAGGTTTCTCTAACTAAGGAAACAGGATATTGGTCTATGAACTACTTCGAGTTCGTATGACAGATTAGAAGGCTCAAAAGGTAAACTGAAACGGAGAATGGATAGCTGTCGTACTACAAGCCAGATATAATATAAGATATTTACTCGCTTAGCAGAAGACCTCTTAATGACAATACCTCTCGGTCGCCACTTTTAGTATAGGAGCACTGGTATTGTATTCTGTACTCTATACTCGGTATAGAGACAGAGCAAGAAGAAAGCTCCGTTTATCGACCCCTACGATCATTTAATTAGACAGCTATTATGAT
>JAJONI010001672.1:0-10868 GCA_022190145.1 Pezicula rhizophila | reverse complement strand
AATCCCTCTAATACTATAGGATAACCTGTTAGGGTAGTATACTTGTTTATATAGCACACTTATTTGTAAAACACATTAGTAGTTGTACAAGATTGCTCTTGTAGTATTAAATAAGTTGTAAACACAATTTCAATTCTAAAATCTAACAATTTAAATAATTAAAGCACTTCTTCCAGCCACCAGCCCAGCAAAGTCCTTTAGTGTCGCGCTTTGAAGAATTTCAAAAATAGTCACCTTTGCTTGTAATACACCACTCAACCAGTTTCTCAACTCTACAGCCACTAAAGAGTCCACACCCAAGTGAGAGAGAGCTAAGCTGGTATCGATTTCAGTTGCGACAGTGTTGAACACTTTGGCAATCTTGTCAACCAATCCGTTTGTGATTATCTTCAGGGCTTCGGTACTACCAGTATTAGCCAGCGTCTGCTTCAGAATCTCATCAGGGCTCTTCGCAGTCGTGGCCATCGAAGTGGAGCTGGAGCTGGAGCTGCCCAGACGCAAGGTCGCGAAACGCTTGTCTTTCTTGATCGATATGTCGTCGGGAATGCTATCATATTCCAGAATACCCGTGATTACTTGGCTTTGGTCTGGGTTTTTGCGCACGGGATCGATCATTGCATCTTCGATGAGCTTCAAGACGCGTTCGATCGGGATGATCTGGGAACCAAGATTTCTCTCGACGCGTTCACGCATACTATCACCGGCTTCAGCCACGACACCCACAGATCCGACGGCACCGAGGTCAATCGCGACAGCCGCCTGGCCATGGGCACTGCGGTGGCGAGCAAGCGCATCCTGAAATGTGTTCCCAGCAGCGTAGTTGGACTGCGATGAATGGCCAACTACACCAGTAATCGAAGAGAGCATAACGAAGAATTTGAGGTCAGCAGGCAGTTGCTTGTGTAAGTTCATGCTGCCCGCCACTTTGGGTATGACACTTCCCTGCCATTGCTCGAATGTCTGAAGCTCCAAGACTGTGTCGTTCAAGGCCATCGCTGCTTGGATGACGCCGCGAATTGGTGGCATATGCATTGCACTATCTGCGAGAAGCTTAACAAGACTCTTCTCATTGGAGATATCGCAATTGCGAACATGGACGTTGCAGTCGGCCTCCTTCGCCCTCTGGATGAGTGGAGCAGCATTGGGATGCGATTCTGCACTGCGGGATGTGATGAGAATGTTCTTGGCCCCCTTCGAAATCATCAAGTCGGCGATGGCTTGCCCAATTCCTCCCACGCCACCCGCAATCATATAAGTGCTTTCAGGGTCGCTGAGGTCAAGCTCTCGCGAAGTACGGGTTACGACTCTGACTTCATCCTCGGGGCCGGGAACCATAACAAGCTTTCCAATATGGGTTCCTCGCTGCAGTCGCCTGAGTGCAGTCTCCATTTCAGAGATAGGATATGTGCTTATTGGATACACGGATCTGATGGCTTTCAAGTCCCACAGGCGTATCAGTTCCCCGAAGGCTTTCTGCACGACCTTGCCGTTGTACTCGGAGTACTGCAGAAGATCAAAGCCAGTGATCGCACAAGACTGAGTGAAGGGTGTCATGTCGAGATTTCTTGCGGCCTCGATGTCGACTTTTCCAATTTCCACGAAACGTCCGAAACGCGCCATACAATTCCATGTGGCCTTGAGTAGTGGGCCAGATAGCGAGTTTAGCACGACGTCGACTCCAGCACCGTTCGTCTTCTTCTTGATTTCGTGGACGAAAGAAGTGTCCCGACTGGAGAAGACGTGGTCAGAATCAAGCTTGTATCTTTCCTTCAGGAGCTCGCGCTTCTCTTCCGTCGAGCACGTCGCGAATACTTCGGCGCCAGCGTTTTGAGCCAACTGGATAGCAGATTGTCCGACACCACCAGTACCGGCGTGTATCAAAACACGTTCACCTTTTCCAAGGTGCGCAATAGTGAACAGACAGATATACGAAGTAAGGAAAATGAACGAGAAAGCCGCTGCATCCTCGAAGCTCATGTCGTCTGGAATTTTATGGACACTAGTTAAAAGAGCTCGAGTGGTGCTAGCAAATCGGCCTCTCATCACACCGAATACCCTGTCGCCCACTTTCAGACCGCTATTCCCGGTATTTGGTCCAAGGCGGGTGACGATACCAGCGCAGTCATGCCCAATAAGGGCTTCGTCGATCTGTCCCAGGGCCATCATAACATCTCGGGATGTCAAACCCATGGCTTGACTTCTAACCTCAACCATGCCACTAGGGACGTCGGTATTAGCAATGGCAAGGTTGTCGACGAAATGCAGGTCGCTTAGCGAGCCAGACTTGTCAGTTTTCCAAATCAAGGAGCGGCCCTCTTGCTGGAACTTCTGGAGTCCAGAGATTGGGTCAGGGGGTGTCTCGCTCGAAGCTCTGTCCTGCGCAGGGTTGGGATAGACTCTCGGTACGTGGAACATTGAATCCTTGACCGCATACTCCCACTCAATGTTATGCGGCTCAATGTTTGCGTTGAAGCTTTGCTGCAACACGTGAATAATTCGAGGAATCTTGTCTTGGGACCATAGAGTATCGACAGATGCCTCGAAATCCAAAAGTACGTATCGTTTGTTCGAGTCTTCTTGCTTCATAGTTCTCAGGAGACCCTGAGTTTGAGCATACAGTGGATTTTTCGCTTCCACAATACTACTGCAACTAAGCCACAGCACGCCTTCGCCTTTTACTAGAAGGTTTTTGAGCATCTCGAAAGTGTTGGCATCCAAGCTTTCCAAGAACGGTTCTGTCATATCAGGGGTGAAAACATAGGTAACATCACCCTTCACCTCTAGATTCGTTAGGCCTTGGGTCAGAACAGATGCACCGGTCTCGGCCTCGATTGCAGCTCTAAGCTCAGTCAACCATTCTTGAGGTGGAGAAGCCACTTCGCTGGTGAGGATAGATATTGTCGATGGGTAAGCTGGCTGCTGTAAATCGATGGCGGAACTTAAAATGATGCTAGTTGATTGGTATTGCGTCTCCTCACAGTCACCAATTTCGAATTCGACGCCACTGAAGCCCGCAGCCTTGAGAGCTTCGTCCCAGGTCTTGACAGATGAATCTGGGCTAGCTTTGCCCGAAGTTTCCTCACTACTCCACCACCAAGGCCCGAAAAGAAGCTGAGTGTCAAGACGGTTCTGCGTAATCTCAACCACTAGAAGCTTGCCAGTTGGCTTCAGAAGCTTTCTTACGTTGACCAAGACTTTCTTGAGATCAGAATTCGCGTAATGACACGTTGAAGCTACAATGATATCGTAACTAGCAGCAGTAAAAGACTGTTCAATTGGATCGGAGCTGAGATTGAGCTCCTTGAAGTGAACCAAGCTCTCATCAGCACTCTCAACATTGGCTTTGGCCGCATCAAATAGATCCGAAGAGACATCGGTGAAATCATAATGACCGAGGAGGGTTCCAGATGTACCTTCGGCACGGGAAGCAAAGGCTTCAAGAACGACTCTCGAGGCTGCTCCAGTACGGCCTCCAATCTCAAGAACCTTGGCACCTGGCTGTTTGACAGCAAACAATTCGATTAGGTCCTTAAGCTGCTTGTAGGCACGTTGCCTTAAGCGGGGGACTTCTTCGTAATATTGGTTCAGTAGATTATCCTCTTTCATCAACTCAAGGGGAGCGAGTTCACCGCGAATAATATCAGCTAGCTTAGAACCAAGACGAACCGTCAGCTTTCCAGCTGCATTTTCAGCCTCGAGATCATCAGCCTGTCTTTGCTTCAATCCCTGGTTTGTTCTTGACCAGTTTTTGCTCCCCGCGCCCAACTCGCCCTTCGCGCCACGTGTAACGACTGACTTCATCCAGTCGTAACAAAGCTTGTGGTGCCATTGCCAAGCGTCGGCATTGGTGGCTGTTTCAAGCTGGACGACAGCGTCATAGATGAAGTTGAAGGATACACGTTGAAGTTTCTTTTCGAAGTCGAGACTGGTATCATCCAAGTTGATCTTCAAGGAATTCCTGACTCTCGCAGGGATTTCATGCAGGACATCCAACTCCCATCGGCTCTCAGAGCATATCTTTGGGGCTTTGGACTCGTCGGAATCTGTCGAATTCGTGGCGACTGCTTGGCAGTAAAGATTCTCCATTTGAAAGAATGCTCTAGGCTCGCGGTCGCCGTCGTTGAGGGCAACCGCGTTCAGCTTAGCTCCGCGCCTATCAGCCTTGACAAGGTCGATGAATATCCTCATCTTTTCACCAACCCTTCTGTTTATATCCCGAGGAACATATAAATTTCCAATGTTGCGGGGGACTACCATGGCATTCTCTTGCGTGGATGCGGGGATCGAAACATAAACGGATTGGATGAGAGAGTCCAAAGTGGTGGGATGCAAGACATAGTTGTCATCAGTCTCAGACAGAACAGGTGAAATCTTCAAGTCTGTAACTGACTTGATACCGGCCGATTTACTGCTGATCAAGTTTCTGAATACTGGACCGTGGAAGATATTCATATCTCGCAACGCCGTGAAAGTTGCTTCTGGATCAACATTTGCAACTTTTAAGCCCGGAGCGAAAAATGATTCTTGGTCTGGTGCTTTCAATTCGGACTTTGTTGCAGCCGGTTTGCTTGAATTGATTGTCTCGGCTGTGACGAAACCTTTGCAGTGAGTGATCCAGGTGTCTTCCGCACCAGAAACGGAGCAGACCTCCCATTCATACCAGCCATTGTGGTCAAGGTCTTTCTCACTACATGGTCGGAGGCAGAGCTGTATTTCGACACCAGCTGAAGATTCAGGGATTTGTAAAGCATTAGAAATATCGACGTCACGCAATTTGTAGCCTTCAATGGTCTGCTCTGACGGGTCGGTAAGGAGACGTGCAGCCTCGATGGCCATAGCGATATAACCTGCTCCCGGGAAAACAGTATCAGAGCCAAGCTTGTGATCAGTTAGCCAAGGAAGGTCTGAGTTGCGCAAGAAATTTCTCCAGGTTGGGGTCAGCTTGTTGCCGCCCGGGATGATGCTTCCAATAAGCTCATGAGGCGGAAACCGCTTGTGGCGATACTCCTTGGAGTTCCTTGGCTCAATCCAGCACTTTGTAGTATGGTTCCAAGCGTAAGAGGGGAGACCAGGCACAAACTTCCCATTTTCGTGTGAGTTCACGGCTTTGAGAGAAACAGGGTAGCCATGAGATAGTAAATTGCAAGCGGTATCTTGCATGGTGTCAACAGCATCGACGAAACGCTTGAGGCAAGATACGTATGGGATTTTTTGCTCCTTGAGAATCTGCCTGATTGGGGCGGAAAGGGTGCCGTGTGCTCCAATTTCTACAATCATGTCAATGTTCACCGTCTGATCAGTGATGCGAAGCGACCCGTCTGATGTCTTCTCGCTGAAGCACATTCTTTCAAATGCTTGAGAGAAAAGGACAGGGCTGGTCAAATTGCGAACATAGTGTTCGGCATTCAGCGTCGTTGGCGATGTGACAATGTCGCCTGTGACTGGAGAGGCGAACAAGACACCGTTCCATCTTGATGTGGTGGTGGGGAGAATAGCCTTTAGGCTGTCTGTGTAGTCCTGGGCCATGTGCATCATATGATGGGAGTGGTAGGCAAGAGGCACGTTGAGTTTCCTGGCAAAGATGTCGTCTTTCTCCAGTCGAGATGTGACCTCCTCAATGGCTGGCATATCCCCAGAAAGTGTAACACTATCAGGGCTATTGTGGCAGGCAACTACAACAGAACCGCCAGACGTGTTCTTGATATATTCCTCTGCCTTCTCGGCACCCAGACCAGCTGCAAGCATTCCTCCCTGAAGAGGCAGCCGATCCTGGTGCTTTTGAGCGAGCTCACCCCGGTAGTACACCACCCCAAGCGCTTCTTTGAATGACAAAACCTCTGCCGTGTACGCGGCGGCGATCTCACCACTTGAGTGACTAGTTACAGCTGACGGAGTGATGTCCCAAGATCTGAGCAAATCGACAAGACACAGCTGGAGCGCTACACTTACCGGCTGGGAGAGCCTGATCTCGTGCACACGGGTGGTTTTCTTGTCGCGCATCAACTCCTCGTAAAGCGACCAGGTTGCACCATATTCTTTCAAAATGCGATCCGCTTCCCAAATAGCCTTGTTGAACACAGGATACGCATTGATAAGCTCTCTTCCCATGGCAAACCATTGAGCACCTTGGCCATTGAACACAAATCCGAGACGAGGCTTTTTTGCTGCACGAGAACCCTTGCGCTCAGGCTCAGCGAGCCGATCTGCCAATTCTGAGAGGTTCTTGGCTCTGACGGCTGTCACCCAAGTAAATAGAGACCGCCGTTCAGCGAGCGTGAAAGCCAAGTCGATGGGTGATGGTGCCGTACCATTTGCGAGTGAGTCCTGGATATAAGCAGCGATGTTCTTGTTCATACCCTGAGAAGCTACGGAGTCCTTAGCGCTAATCACAAAAATAAGTGATCTCTCGGCTTCGTTGGAATTGCCATTGGATTGCAACAATTTGGGAGCCGCCTCGACGATAACATGGGCATTCGTACCACCATATCCAAAGTTATTTACAGAAGCCCGCAGTTGCTTGTTTGCTGGCCATGGTGTTGTGACTGTTGGTACATGCAAATGCCATTCCTTGAGAGGGATTTTAGGATTTGTCTTGACGTAGTTCAAGTTCGGAGGAATGACCCTGTTTTTTAAAGCAAAGATAGTCTTGATAATGGCTGCTAAACCACTAACAGGTTCCGTATGCCCAACATTGGTCTTCACTGAGCCCACGATGACTGGATCGTCAGCAGGTCTGGCCTTGCCAAAGGTTCGGGCCAGAGCTTCAGCCTCGATGGGATCACCACTCGCGGTACCAGTCATGTGAGCCTCAACATAGCCTGTATCAGCAAGGTCAAGTCCCGCGCGGCTATAGACCTCGTTGATAAGCTTTGTTTGTGCGTCCATGGAAGGAGAGGTGATACTTGAAGTTTTTCCATCCTGGTTGATTCCAGTCTCTCTAATCACAGCGTGAACATTGTCTCCGTCCCGCAAGGCGGCATCGAGAGGCTTGAGAACAAGCGTGGCGATACCCTCACCCCGACCATAACCCTCGGCTCGGTCATCCCAAGCAAAGCATTTGCCATTGGGGCCAAGAAAGCTGAGATACAATTAGCAAAGGAACTGTCTGGCGAGAAGACAGGAAAAACTCGCCCCCCTAAAGTCAATGAAATAAACATGTCTGGAGACAACAGATGGAGCGCTGCACCAACAACCGAGATATCCGACTCGCCTGACTGAAGGGTTCGACACGCTTGATGAAGAGCTACCAAACCAGTGGAGCATCCCACATCAATTGTCATACTGGCTCCCTGGAAGTCATAAAAATGAGATATTCTGTTGGACAGCATTGCAATACCATTACCTGTCTATTTAAGAGCTTAGTATACTGTTTTGGAAAAAAAAAAAGTTTCCTGATTGAAATAACAGAAGTTTCGAATCGTTTCCCAAAGAGTTCGGCTCCAAAATAATCATGGAAACAAGGGCAGATTATAATGTACCTGGTATGAGGGTTGTAAGAGTTCAGGGTCTTTAGTTGTCATGTCTGAATAGTCTCTCATAAAACTACCGGAAAACACGGAGGTGTTTGATCCAGCTAGTGCATTGATGGGTATACCAGCTAAAGCCCATCAGTTTTTACGCATAGTTGGTTGGTTTGAGATTGCAGAAGCTCACCATCTTCGAAACTCTCGTAGACTGATTCCAAAATTTGCCTTATCTGAGGATCCATGACCTGCACTCATTTCAGTGTGTGACTGAAATTGCGACTTGGTATTGTGGACTCACATTTGCGACATCCATGGGATAATTGAAGAACGCCGAATCGAAATGCGAAACATCATTCAGGAAATATCCGCCCAAAACATGATGCTGCCACGGAATTATTAACCATTGAATGGTCGCAGTCTTGAGGTATGACCCACTCGACCAAGCTTTCCTTTTGTTTTGTTGTAGTGAGACTTGCTATCAAACCGCTCAGCGGGGATGGGACTCCACGAGTCTCTCCCAGACACACAAAGATCCCACAGTTTAGATGGGCTTGTAGCATCTCCTCCGAACCTGCAGCTCATACCAACAATGGCAATCGGAGTTGGATAGGTGGCCGAAGGGAAGCCGGCGTGGTCATTACCGTTGCTTTTGTTTTTGCTGTAGCCATTTGCATATTCACTCGTGTTCTCGTTTCGATTGTTTGGTTTTCCGTTCATATTGGAAAGAGTAGATACGTTCGAGTCGAAAGCGAAGTAAGCCCCTGAAAGTCAGTGTCGAAAGGACAGTTAAATTGCCAGTCTATATCTGTGGCGATTGCTCATGTGCGATACGAAGCGCTTAGCCGCCATTGGACATGGAATGTTCAAGCAACCTTTCAAGATCTACGAGGCGTATTACCTTTCGCAGTTTCCCTACATATTGTCAGTCCTGAGTAGAATGTAGTGGGGTCAGTAAGTACTCGATTCCCTCTAGCGTAGGATTCATAGTTCTATTTTTTAAAAGTGGCTGTTATTTCGGTCGTACAGTAAGATTCTCTATGAGGCTATGGAGGATTATAACGGCAATGGTGGGCGAAATTCTTTCTGCCGGCAGAATTTTTCAGGCCAACCAAGGGGGTGCGATTCTTCTTCTAAACAGTAAGGCCACAAGAACCCTGAAGGCCTTACTGCCCTTCCTTTTCGAATCGTTACTTTGACCTAGGCGAAAGGGTTAGAGTTATAAATATGGGAGGATGAGTCTACAACTCTTACAAGTCGCCCGTTTGTCTTGTTTGTTTCTGGGAGCGGACTGTCTCGTTTGGTGAGGTTGGTCGGGGGTAGGAACAGCGCAGAGGGGTACATTCAGCACAAGGATGGGACGTGAGATCAGCGTTAGAGGTGTACGATCAGCGCGGGCATAAAATTGAGCGAGCGAGAGGGCAACGGTGAGGAGAGTATATTTCGATCTTAAGGAAGCAGCGACGACAAGTAAGGTATATATTTACCAAGTATTCGAGGCAGGAGGAGGTTTTCGGAGCGGGGGTATATTCGAAGCTAGAAGAGTGAGGCTCTATAAGACTAATATCAGTAAGGGTTATAGCTTCCGCGGAGAATGGAGGATAATACTTAACGATAGACGCAGTAAATAAGGCCTACATAGAGCGCGATAGTAATGTTATAAAGTTGGTTTATAGCAATAATATTGTTGGGTAGAGATTCTAAAGAAACTAGAGAGCTATCTTAGCTGCTACCCACTATACATAATTAAGTAAAATGTATCTAGGTTAAGGACGTCAGAAGAGGCGCCGTTAAGGCCACATAAATTATCTCCCATAGAAATTTGTATACAAATCGATGTAACTGTGCTCCTAACCGTATACGCTATATCCTATCTCTCGCATCTCTCCCGTGTTGGATAATATGCCTAGAGGCAGACTACCGTTCGATGGAGCCCATTTGAGGGAGAGATTATAGTCCTCCATAACGCTGAGTATTCCCAAGCTGGAATTCTTCGGGAGCTTGCTAGACTCCATGGAGGTGAAGAAATTGGCTCCCGGAGGTCCTTAAGAAAGCATTTTGAGACTTGGGACCTTGTGCCACAATACAAGGCTTCCACCGACCCTGAAATCCGCGATTTCATCGAAGCGGAATGGCATACGAATTCAAGCCATAGTGAGATCCTTGATCATATCGAAAAGACCTTACCAGACACGAGTATCAGCGAACGCACGCTGCGATGACTTCGTAAGGAAATGGGGCTCCAGGATCGAAGGAATGATGGCCTATTGTGGAAGTGATAATAAAACCTCTGTTTCTGTTTTGTCGCAATATCTCCAGCTAGTTGCTCGCCATATGCAGCTGCCACGCCTAATCCGTGCAGACCAAGGAGTAGAGACTCCCTTAATGGCATAGGTACATGTTCTTCTACGGCGCAGTAGCATGAGATTGGTGATAGAGTTCGGAGTGAGGAAGAGTTCGTGAAGCTGCTATTCCGGGCTTGTTTTACGTGGGGGAAGTCTACTCGTAATATTCGTATTAAGCGTTAGTGGCGCAATCTTGCCCACTCTTCTTTGAATGCTTTTCGACAATATTTCGGGGCCTTGACTGCCGTTGGTATGTTTGGAGATTATACTCCTGATCGTATTGCTATTAAATATGTATATATGCGAATGCTCCGGGAACAAATTGCTGGCTTTATTGATACTCATAAGTTGAACCCCAAGACCGTATATATGATGTAAGCTAATAGTTCAATAGCTCGCATAGAATCCGCTCCTAGGAGTCACTTACTCTTCATTACTTCCCCTCGGGCAAACTACGAAATCTCTTCCTATTCCCTAACGTACTCGATTACCATGTGCCTGTTCACAAGGAGACGCTAGATTAGCTTCAATCACTAGTCGAGGCCCATGATCCAGACCAATACCTACCCGACAACATGATGGTTTTATATGAGCGAATCTGTCAGGAAAATAGGTACACACTTGAGAGTACGCAGGCCTTTAAGCTCAATGAGAAGTAACCCCATAAGAGGGTATATCTTCTTCTTCGCTAAGAGCTTCAGCGAACCTTTAACGAATATCCCAGAGCACTTTGCGAACTAGAGACCCCTGTTGGAGCCTAAGCCTGGATTAAGAAGCATATGCTACATCAAGAGGGTGTTGAGATATTGGACTTGTATACTAGCACCAACTTTAGGGACTTAAACTTGGATTTAAATAAAGAAGACCCAATTGCTACCCCTGAACCAGAGCTATACATAAACAACAAGGAGGATGACGACGAGGATGGCGAGGAAGAGGTTATTGTCTACCATGATCACTTTGAGGATAGAGTCTTTGTTGAATGGCTTTGAATAAACGCTTTTAGAATTTGAATATAGCAAGCCAAAGTTAATGCTATATGTTGAATAGTAAGATTATT